>CAVLJG010000009.1:57308152-57482921 GCA_963669975.1 Acanthoscelides obtectus | reverse complement strand
CGCATTTTTTTGTTTTTATTGGTCATGAACTTATTATATATGGGATCAAGTTTTACTATTTGTCTATTGTTCACAAACAGGTTATAATATATCACCATTTACTAGAAGCAAGTCTTTGCTTTAAATTCAGAAAGTTGGGAAAGGAATACCCGAAACTGAATAATGAAACTTGATTATGTGCACAATTATTTTTAATGACAGTATTGTACTACGGCATTCAACGCATTTACACACATACTCGTATATAAATTTGACATCACTTTAAGCAAACCAGGATACTTTCAAGTACTGCAATACCAACAGGAGGCTCCACTTTCTATAAATACATTATACAGGGTGCGGCAGAGAGGATGGACTTTTTGGGATGGGTAGTACTCTCCGCCTCCGTCTCCGAGAGAGGTGGGGAGGGTGCCGTTTGACTCGTGAGATCCTAGCATTATTTTACCAGTTGTCGTTATGGAGCCTTGGACGGTGGAGCACCGCGTTTTCGCCTATGATTGTTTCGTCCGAAATAATGAGTCAGTCATCGTCGTACAGCGTGAGTTTCGTCGTCACTTCAACATTCATCGGAATAGAGTTGTTCCCTCTCGAAACACCATCCTTCGTTGGGTTGAATCACTTCGCAGGCATGGTGAATTGATCAACAGAAGACCAAGACTCGATCTGCCCGGAAACATGCTGCTGCACTTCGCATTAGCTTTCACCCCTACAAATTGGCCATTGTGCAACAGTTACAGCCCGGAGATTATGCACAACGAATGAATTTCTCACGTGAGATGGAAGCACTGATCGATCAAAATGAGAACCTCATTTTGTTTGAGTGACGAAGCCCACCTTCACCTAAACAGCATGGTTAACCAGCAGAATTGTCGTTATTGGGCTAATGAAAATCCGCAACAGTTACACTAAAGACCGCTGCACAGCCCAAAAGTAACGGTTTGGTGCGCTGTATCGCAAACTTGCATCATTGGCCCTTACTTCTTCGAAGACGGTAATGGTCGTGATGTTACCGTGAACTCAGAGCGCTACGTCGACATGATCACCAACTTCTTTCTCCCTGAATTACGACGGCGACGTGTTCCAATCCGACGTGCGTGGTTCCAGCAGGATGGGGCGACCGCCCACACAGCCCGAGCATCCATGGACGTTATTCGCCCTCTCTTCCCTGGTCGCCTTATTTCCAGGTTTGCATCGCCCTCGTTCCCCAGATTTATCCATATGCGATTTTTTCTTATGGGGACACCTCAAGGCTAGAGTATACGCGAACAAGCCCCGAACTCTGTACGAATTGAAGGGCGAAATTCGCGTGGAAGTCGCCCAAGTTGAGAGAGCGATGTTGGAGAGAGTCTACGCGAACTTCCAAGAATGTCTCCAGCACTGAATCAACGATTTCGGCCACCACATGCCTGATCTGATTTTCCACAATTGACTGTCTCAAATGCTATTTCCTTGTGAACCTGATTCCATCAAATAATTTATTTTCGAGTAAAAATTAACTATTTTATGATTTTTTTAAAACCGTCCATCCTCTCTGCCGCACCCTGTACAATGAGAAATACAGAACATCAAGACATGTTATAAAATGTCCTTCATTGACCCAAATATTGTTGCATAAATAAAATTTCAAAGTTCTTCCCATTCTGACACATCAGCAGTAACTTCCCTATAAAGAGTATTTAATTGGAAGCGAGAAACATTCTAGCCTTGGTTATGGGTCACCAGGCGCCTCATGCTCGAGTATTTTACCTGATCCTTATCATTGATCCACTGCACAGCTACTACACCAACAACGGCAACGTTCAAATATGAAGCTCCTTGCGAAAATCACAAATAAAACTGAGGAGTTCGAAGAGTGTTTGTTACAGGCACTTACACTCGATCACTCAAGAGTGGAGATCAGAGTCCAGCCGAGTCCTCGATTCAAATAAACGCTTTAACTGTTTTTATTAAATTGTTTTAAATTTTAAATATAAATTATTTACATAAACTGAATTACCTAAAAGAATAAAACAGTTTAGTAAGACAGGTACATGGTTTGCTGTTTTTAAGAAAATTAGTTTAATAGTATATTTACTAGTAATTTCACTTAGAAAATTCAGTTTAATTACACCCAATAATTTAGCTACTTAGAACAGTTAAATAATTTATTACGGGTTATGGAAATTATCAAAGACAGCTGTTTAATTGACCACGTTTTCTCAGTGTAATGCTTAAAATAAATCATACAAATCATACAAATCATACATACCGGATCAATTCTCAGAACACAGGAGCACTTAAATGATGATCAATCACGAAATATAGTGACAATAACATATATGATGCCATTTTCCACAAGAAGGATAGAGAAGCAGCCTCCAGTGTACAGCGATTCTTGGAAAACGTACTATCAGCCATGGAAAGTATGCTTTTTTCGACAAACTAAAAATTGGAAGAGACCATATTTTTTTAAGATACCAAAGTGAAAAGCTTCTCATTTCGATCTCCTTAAACTGCATTCAAGTGTTACAAAAATCTCAAAATTATTAAATGATATTCGTTTCTTACTATTTTGAAACCATTTCAATGACTTACCTAAAATGCATGTATTATTCAACTATGATGTCTTTTTTCAATAATTATCATCCAAAAATATGTAAAGAAGTACAATGGGAAGCGGGAAGTTTTGATAACGTTGTTATTACGTAACTAACTATGCATAGTTGACTATGGATTGTTTTTTGAAATTATCTGTCACTGTATGCCATTTAGTAATCATGGAGCAGTAGTCTGTTGAGCAAGGTGCATTTCTGATTAAGTTGTACTTTAAAAACAATAACTGTGTGGTTGCCGCTCAGTGACATTTCAGACTTTATTTCCAAATTGGTCGACATGGCAGAGCTCCACGAACAACCAATACATAGCCCAAAAGTGACGGTATGGTGTGCGAAGTCTTCAGTGGGAATTATAGGGACCTACTTTTTTGAAGATGAGAATAAGAATGCTGTTTTCATTAACTCTATGCGTTATACCGATATGATAAACCAGTTTTTGAGTCACCGCTTGAGCAGATTTCCACATAATAATCAAACAGCAGGATGGTGAACTTCACACACCACGAAAGCGTCATTAAGTTCCTTGCAAAGGCTGTTTCCGCAACATGTTATTTCCAGACGAGGAGACACTGACTGGGCGCCAAGGTCGCCAGACTACCTAAAGGATAAGGTGGTCATTAATAAACCAAGAATCATTCAGGAGCTTGAAAAAATCATAATTGAAGAAATTGCTAAGATTCCTGTGGATATGTTGCATCGTGTTATGCGGTATTATTTTTTAAAAGTAAAAATGGCATATTACTAGTTTGTTAATGTTATACTGTTTTTTATTTAAATTAAACAGCCTTTAGAATCATAAAGTATTTGAAACTTCCCGCTCCCGGGGACCATAATAGGTATGTATGTGAGTTGACAATTCCAAAACAACAGGTACAGTATTTTTATAAATGGCATGAGAAATTTTGAAGTATAGCAGTAGACGCTGAGTACAGACTGTGCATGGAGGGAGATGAAACGGTCAGGCATGTATTGGGCACTTGCTCTGCAACATACTTGGAGACGTAGTATTCCAAGCAGAAGACCTGAGGGATATTTCTCCAAACAAGTTGATCGGCCTCCTCAGGAGGTCGAAATACGAAATATGAATAGGTGTGAGCCACAACAGACCAAAGAGTCGCAGTGGAAGATCGTTACTGATGCACTCACAAGAACCTAACTACCCTAACCTAACTTACTCAATTTTTCACTGATTAATTGTTATAAACTAAAGCGATGCTAAAGAAATGCTGTTTATGGCTAAGACCTAATTACAGGAGCTGTTCGGATACTATTCGTAGTCACACCTTTTCCTTCATACCAATTTGATTTAGCGATGTTGTATTTGTCGTTTCCATGAGTTGTAGTTCTGATTATTTATTGTTTATTATTATTTTTGGGCATTGTAAAAAGTCTTGTCAAGACTACAGTCCATGAATCATTTATTATTATATATTTAGATTTTATATTAAATAATCTCTAGAGGAAAAACAATTCGCATATCGAAGATATCAAAACTGTTCACCCTTTAAACGCCAGTATGAAATTACTCTGTATTTATCTTTAAGCAGAGAGAAGCAGCCTTGCAAGCGTCCATGCATGAACTATGAATGGGCTTTTTATGTTTCCGCCTTCTAATCCCGGATGATTCCGGGGCTTAACTTCTCAACTCTGGGAGTTTTTCGCGTTTCACGCACAATGTCACTCATTAGGCATTGCGCCATGTCGCCACCAAACGGGTGAGTATTTATATTTTGTTGAAGAGGCTGTAGTCGTTGCGAAGTTCAGACGCGGTGAGGAAGTTTTAGACAGGGAATCAACGTGGGTGTAACAAATTAATAAAGAGCTGCACGTGGGCACGTAAATTTTTGAATTTGAAATCTCATCAAATATCAGAAACTCATCACGTCTTATGGTGAAGCTCATCTGGTTGCTCTTGATTTCACGAAAGCGTTCGATTATCCGGAGTATGGTGCCCTGTTATGCGAACTTCCGTCTTATTGCCTATCAAAGAGGCTTTGCTCTTCTCGCTCGTCGCAAGATGTCTGTCTTGGCTGCGGCATCGTTCCTTTTTAATTTTAATATCAACGACCTCATTACCCGACCGATCAATCCGATCGACAGATTTGCTGATTACAGCACTCTAAATGAAGGAAAGGAAGATTAGCAACGACTTACTTTCTGACGAGAGACCTGCAGGTTGTCATTGCTCGGGGACGCAACAATTTGGTTCAGCTTAATGCTTCCAAGACTGCATCTTGACTAACAAGAACTGCCCTAAGCGCTCATCCGGTTTCCGGATGGCCGACTTCTACCAAACATGCGTTTATTTCAGCTGGTCCGACCATATCATCGAGAACTGGATCTAGCTCGAACACATCTCATCAATAGCGGCAGCTGCTGGGAAAAAGCTAGACCTACTTTCCTACGATACCAAGAGCACGCTGACAGAAAATAGAAATGTTGAGAGTCTCCTAGTTATTTCTGATTTTAGTAAGTAAAAAGTCTTGTCAAGACTACAGTCCATGAATTATTTATTATTATATATTTAGATTTTATATTATTATATATTATAATAAGCTCTAGAGGAAAAACAATTCGCATAACGAAGATATCAAAAGTATTCACCCTTTAAACGCCAGTATGAAATTACTCTGTATTATCTTTAAGCGGAGAGAGCAGCCTTGCAAGCGTCCATGCATGAACTATGAATGGGCTTTTTATGTTTCCGCCTTCTAATCCCGGATGATTCCGGGCTTAACTTCTCAACTCTGGGAGAGCACGCTGACAGATAATGACGAAAATAAAACTACCGATTTTGTAGCCCGTTCGATAATAAATTTGGACAAGTGTATGAGTGCACACAGTTCGTCGATAGTGGCAACTGCTGGAAAGAGGTAGGCTATTTGTTTAGGGCTAAGAAGTACTTGTCTCCGCATTAGACAGCAGCGGTGGCCGCAGTAGTAGACTCTTCGGTCTCCTGATCAGTCGCCGTACGCTGTGCGGGTTCGAATCCCGTCCCAAGAGGAATTTTCTCTTGGATTTGGATTTTGTGATTGTCCGTAGGTGGTAGACGGTGTCTGATTGTCGAACGCAGATGTACCACCCTATAGCCCCACGGTACCCATGGGTGCTTAAGCCGTAGGCCTTCGTGGTAGTTGGAACATAAAAAAAACATGACCTAACTTTGTACAATGCACAGATGAGTCCCAGTCCCGAGTTCTGCCCACATGTTTGAGCTGATGCCGCCCCGACTACGTATTGTATTGGAGTTTTAGAAGATTAGTTCAATGATATTTCCAAAATAAGCCGACCAATTGAGCCACGTCATACGTATTTTAGGTTTCTTAGTTTCAGTTCGAATCAGAGCTCAGTTATTAACTATGTGGGGCATTTAAAGGACTAATGGACTATGGAGGCATTTGATGGTCATTTTAAGCGCAATCAAAGGACACATTAAAAAAAATTGAACAACCGATTCCGACCACTAGCTATCATATGGCAGTATATAAAGCTATATTTCTCTATAGTTTGTAAAAGTTAGCAAGAACTGACTGGATTTTATCTGGCAGTACTTCAAAGTTCACAAGCATATTAATCCCAATTCGAGTATAATTGGAGAAAATGTTAAACTCGTCAATGTCTAAATACAACAATAATGAAATATTTTTATTACATGAAATGAAAGTAATAACTTCTTTATTGTGACTCATATTCAGATGTTTAGGTAGTAACTTTAAAAGAGGTAACGTTTTCCATTCATTTTCGACACACTTTTTTTGATGTATTGACATGTTTTCGCCTGAATAGGCCACTATGCAGTGCTGCCTTACAGTGGATCCATACCGACTCAATAAATAGGTACTCGCAATGCAAGTGTTTTACCCTCGCATGGTTATCATCACTGAGTTAGCTGAGGATTTTTCTAATCAATAAGTATATATATATATACATGTACATCCTCTGTAGAACCAGATAAAAAAAATTATTGCTTCTTAACAAAACCCGTTTATAACATATTTATGAGTGGTCACGGTTGGAGGTTCGTTGACTTTTCTTTGCTTCTTCACTCCCAGCTCGACTCTTCCATTCCCTAGACACGGCAGGCTTTATATCAGTCAGTGTGTGACCTCCTCTAGAATTTCAAGTCAAAATCGAGCTTTAGTTCCTGATAGTCTAGGCGTGTAACTCCAATGGTCGTTGACAGATAGCGTTACTAGTTGCGTCGCTGCAACCAGATGGCGCGAATTATTTATGCCGCCAGCAAATTGCGACTCTCCCCCTTCTCAAGACCGTTTTATCCCGAATCGAATTGCTTCACTCATGGTAAGATCGGCAGGTAATAATAACAATAATGATAATAATAGCATTATTAACCAACAGATAACCATTTACAGGGAAATTAAGAGAAATCCTATGCCTAACTACAAAAAATGAGCTATAAATGTATAACAGTTTCATCCACTAGCTCCATCAATGTGCAAGTGAAAATAGTATTTACCAGTAAGGGTATATCCTGTTATAATGGTTACACCTTACATGATCAGGCGACTTAACCAAGGTATTGTTCTTTCTATTACACTTCGTCGTACTTGTCCTATTACTGAATCTATAAATTAAAATTCGTTTGGCCTAGTTCGGGAGAGCAACTTATGCTATTGTGTAATAGTTTGTACAGAAAGGAATAATATAACTATATTTCGCCTCAGCTGCAAAGTATTTTGATCAAGCCTGCTACATAAGATTTCATAGGCATGCCCCTTTCAGGACAAGTTCTTCTCTATTTTAAAATACAAAATCTCAATGCTTTACGTTAAACCCTTCCTATTTCAATGATGTAGCAATCATATGGTGGATCCCGTAAAAGACAACTATAGTCTACCTCCGCACGAACCATCGAAATGTTGCAAAGTCCCAGACTCCTTTTGCTCAACATGTTTTACAAGCGTTAACTTATAATCAAAAATTATTCCTAAATCTTTGAATCTCCGCATTACTGGGCCACATAGGTGAAATTAATAGTAATGTTTCTTCTACTATATGAGACGAATTTACATTTTTGGCATTGAGGTTAAGTTAATTCTCATTACACCAGTTTTCAATAACAACCAAGCTATTTTGAAGTAAGTGACAATCTTCAACCTCACTAATTCTTGCAAAAATTTTGAAATCGTCCGCAAAACATAAAATCTTGCAATTAACTGCTAACAATCATCAATGTACAGAATGGATAGTAACGGACCCAATTGGAACCTTGAAAACCACCATACGTAATTAGAATGGTATGAAACAAATTGAAATCTGACAGGTATGATTTGAAAAGATCTAGTTTATAAGAAAAACCATAACTAGAAAACTTTGACAATAGGTTTTTGTGGGAAATTTTTTCAAAAGTTTTGAGAAATCAGTGTAAATAATATTTACCTGTCCTTGTTCGTCCAAGACTTCTAAAATAATTGTACAATAATAATAGACTGGTGACTGTATACCTCTTATCTATACGCCGTGTTGGTTGATTGAAATGTGATTCCTAACATCCTATCCTATTGTAAATGGTAATCTCGAAAGCTTTTGAAAAGTTGCAAAGAATGCATACATCCCTATAGTATTCTACAGGGTGTTTCAGTTTATTGTTGTATAACTTTAAGATTCGATAGAACTTTTAAAATTAATGCATAAAGTCAATATAAACATGGGTCAAAAAATGCGTGGCTTCCGAAATACAGGGTGTTTAAATTTACTTTTTAAAATAGTTTTTTTAAATATTTCGAACAATATTTGATGTATAACAGTGAAAATTGGTATGCAAGGGTTTTTTTGTACGACAAAACGAACCATGGGCATAGTTTTACTGTAGCCGCTAGAGGGCGCCCTCTACTGTACCTGTAGTGTATTAAAATGACCGAAATTTTTTCTTAGTGCAATTTTTTGATTTTTGAATAAAAAAAACTGATTCTTCGCACTTTTCAACATAAAAAGCTCTCTTGTGAATTTTCGTTATAGTTAGCCGTTTTTGAGATATTTCGATTTTTAGGGTTCGATGCATTTTAATTATTATGATAAAATAACGTTAAAGGTCAGTATCTCGATAATTTTTAGAAGTAGGCTGTGCCTGCAAATATTTTTGAAATTGAAAGCAGAATAAGGTTAAAACGTCAATTAGTTGACAGTTGGTTTGTTGTCTGTTGAAACCCTGAAACGTTTTTTGCATTGTGAATGCACTAAATTTAGTTCCTTTTACCTGTTTTTTTTTGTAAGTTTTATAAAAATGCCATTTTATTCTCCAATCAAGAGTTAGCGGATATCATTTTGTGTATGGCTTTGTAAATGGAAACGCAGCAGAAGCAGCCAGAGAATACGCACGAAGATTTCCAACAGACGACTCCAACTCGCTCAGTATTTGTAAGAGTGCATCGTCAAACAATTGAAAATGGTTTTGGAAATCTCCAAATTGATCAAAACATAAATGTTCGTCAGTGCAGATTTACCCGTATGATTCTTGCGTGAGTTTGATAGAGATCCGACCACAAGTGTTAGGAGAGTTCTGGTGCCTTGGGAATTTCAGCATGCCATGCTCACTGTATTCATAGAAATGACCATAGACGTCCTTACCATTTGCCAACCTGTGCAAGGACTACAGCCAGGGGACGAAGAACGAAGAATCACATTTTGTCAGTGGATTCTTGATAGAACTGATAATAATAGGGAGTTTTTAAGTAACGTTTTAGAGACCGATGAGTCATGCTTCACTAGACGTGGAGTGGTAAATTTTCATAACCAACATATTTGGTCGCATGAAAATCCGCATGCAGTTCGGGAAATAAATTTTCAGCATGAATTTAGTGTGAACGTGTGGATTGGGTATCTACCGTAATCGACTATTTGGACCCTACCTTTTGCCTGCAAGGTTAAATGCTGCGACCTTCTTGGAATTTTTAAAGCTGAACATGCAAATATGTGGGATGATGTTATGTTAGATTTAAGAAGATTGGCCTGGCTCCAGCTTGATGGTTGTCCAGCTCATTATTCGAGAATAGTTAGAAACTGGCTGGACGAAAATTATCCAGAAAGATGGATCGGCCGTGGAGGACCAGTCGCCTGGCCTCCACGATCCCCTGACCTAAATCCATTAGATTTCTTTATGTGGGGATTTCTAAAAGAAAAAGTGTACCAGACTCCCGTAACCACAGAGATATGCTAATAGACAGAATCAGGAATGCATGTGATGAAATAAGGCCTTATTTGAATAATGCTATACCACGTTCGATCATTCGTAGATGTGAATTGTGTATTGAACAATTTCGAGCAACTACTTTAGTTTTGTATGTTTGTCCTAACTATCCAATAGCATTTTAGGTGTAAATAATTAATTTAATTTGTTAAAAATAATATTGCAAAATTAAACAAATTAATATTCTGTTTTTTTGTTTTTATTTGGAGTTAGGAATATTGTTGTGTTTAAAAAACACAATCTAAACGATCATCTTAATTACTTGTAATGCCCAAATCGAAAATGGTAAAAAAAATATTATTTTCCCATAAATAATTAAAAATGCATCGAACCTTAAAAATCGAAATATCTCAAAAACGGCTAACTATAACTAAAACTCACATGAGAGCTTTTTTATGTTGAAAAGTGCGAAGAATCAGTTTTTTATTCAAAAAGCAAAAAATTGTACTAAGAAAAATTTTTAGGTCATTTTAATACACTACAGGTACAGTAGAGAGCGCCCTCTAGCGACTACAGTAAAACTATGCCCATGGTTCGTTTGTCGTACCAAAAAACCCTTGTATGCCAATATTCACTGTTATACATCAAATATTGTTCGAAATATTTAAAAAAAACTATTTTAGAAAGTAATTTAAACACCCTGTATTTCGGAAGCCACGCATTTTTCGACCCATGTTTATATAGACTTTATGCATTAATTTTAAAAGTTCTATCGAATCTTAAAGTTATGCAGCAATAGACTTAAACATCCTGTATACTGATGCATCCAGATGTTCTGCAGAGATGGCATAATATCGTCTGGAAATAACACTATTTTGACCTCAAAGCCATTTTTGGACATCCTCACCTTCGGCGCCAGCTGGCCGGTCAATCCACCTAGAAATTAATTTTGACGAGTCTCATTCGGCGGCTGTGGTGCCACCCGCAATTATCCAATTATTCGAATTGATCGCAGGCGGCCTAGCGTCGGCCACCGGGATAAATATACACGTTGCTGGGCTGTCAGGGCGGCAATCGAAAATCGGAAGCGGCTGCCCACCGCTACCGAACGCATAGCCACTCTCGAATTGCCCCTAATTCTGAATTATATTATAATCGCTCATAGGTTTATTTGACTTTTACTTCCGCAATTTCCATAAATGCCACGAAGCGGTAGCTTGCAAAGGCAATTCTGGTGACTATTTTAGAAAGGTGTAAGAATCATTGAAGCTTCCGTTAATTTTGTAAATTCTCATAATAAACACAAGCAGCGGCAAACAATGCGGTGAGCGATCTGTTCGAGAACGATCTCGATTACTTTGAACGGAATAAATACGCAGAGCGCGGCGACATTGAGCTCAAAACAGAAAAGCACAAAGTCCAGCGGTTGGGTTAAGTTGGCCTGCAATTAAAAAACATTATGAGCAATAGTAAGAAGACGAAGACATACAATTTCCATTCGGAATGGAAAGAACAAGATTTCTTCACAGAAGCTAAAGGAAAAGACTTGTTATGTTTGTTATGTAATACATCTATTTCCGTTACTAAAAAGAGAATATCGAGAGGCACTATAAGGCTGAACATTCGAATTCCCGCTACGTTCTGCAACCAGAACGGAAGAACTAAAACAATTAATAAATCAGTTAATTGGACAGTAGACAATGTTTTTAAAAAAAAAATCGACAAAAGTAATGCTGCAACTGAAGCATCATGCCGGGTGTCCCAGATAGTTGCACAAAAGAAGAAACTTCATTGCGACGGGGAAATGATAAACCAGGCGTTTTTAGAAGATACAGATTCATTATTTGTCAACTTAGAAATAAATACGAGATAGTGTCTGATATAAAAACTATGCAACTTTCTGCTAATACAGTGATCAGATGAGTAGAAGTAATGAGCATTGAAACATTTTTGCAGTTAAGAAATGACTTCGATAACTGTGCTTATTTTTCACTGCAGCTGGATGAATCCACAGATGTCGTTGACAACTCTCAAATGGCCGTGATTTTATGATTAAAGAAGGTCTTTCGAAGTTTATTCCACTAAAAGAACAGACTACTGGCAGGACTCGTTTTCTTCTTTCAAAAATATTATTTCTTCTGAGAAAATTCCAATATCGAAAATGGCAGGCTTGACAACCGATGGCGCTCAAGTTATGGTGGATCATGATAAGGGGTCTCGTGGGGTTATGTCGTAAAGATGAAAGTTTTCCGCAATTTCTCTCTTACCCCTACATTAGCCATCCGCAGTCATTATTTAGACATTTTCTAAAACTAAACAATGGAGGAAATTGGTTGTAAAATTGTGAACAAGATTAGAGCTCAAACGTTACAAAGAAGGTTATTCAAAACCTTGGCCGATGAAAATCACTGCCAATACGGAAAAATACTTCTTCACTCTGAAGTCCGATGGTTAAGTAGGGGACGACTGCTTGAACGTTTTAATGATATCATATCTGCTATAGTTCAATTTTTCAAACAACGTGATTAACCGATTCCGGAACTGGAAAACTCAATCTGTCTTAGAGATTTTGGTTTTCTTGGGGATATTACAGAAAAGTTAATGAACTAAATTTGCAGCTTCAGCGAGAGACAGAGAACTAGCAGAAATGATTTCTGATATAAAAGCGTTTATAAAAAAGCTCGACCTTTGGGACAAATCTTAATCGAAGGCGTTGCGCAAGCATTTTCCTGTTCTTTCAGAAAAAAAAATGTTAAAGTCTGTTAGAACCATATGCCAGTAAATATCATGTACAAATAGTATTTAATTGTCAGTGAGTGTGACTGTCAGGCTTCTCATTGAACACGCTTTTTTTATCTGAATATGTTTTTGTTTAAAATAGTGCGTTGTTTTTTTTATTTTTAGTTACCTTTATTAAATCGTATGTGACATGCCATTTGACGAAAAATTTAGTTTATTAACACCTACGGCTGATAGGAGTGGATGTACGAGTAGTTATATAACATTAGTTATTAGTTTATTCAACCTTATTAGTATCTATGAGTATTAGTAAAATGAATACATGTATGTCGCATAGAACTGTGTATAATTTGATTTAAGTTGGCTTACATCGTTCACGACTAGGCAGCTCACTGTTTGTTCCAAAATTATCAAAGTAGCTCAACACACTAAAAAGGTTGGCGACCACTCGTTTAAGGCAATTACAAATTAATTTTATCCATTATAAAAACAGAAAATCGTTTAAATTCATAAAAAACACAATGCATACACATATAAATGAGAATTACATCAAGCATGACTATATACATTGTAACGCAGACATCATATCAAAATTATAACACATAGTACATTAAACACGAATATATATTAATGTAAACTGAAAAGCTCCAGTAGTGCTGTTTCATCAAAATTCGTCGAAAATTACTTAGAGTGATCTGGAATCTAGGTAACAGAAACGTTTCCATAGTAGATTTTAAAATCATCAAAATTATCTATTCATATTGAGTTCACCTTGCTTTCAGGAAGCTCCAACGCGTACCGCAAACAGTCGCAGGAAGTTTGTTATAATATCCATCTCCAAGGCTTTTGGCTACATTAATTCTATTTCTTGGAAGTACCATTTTGCTTTTCCCTCATGCATTGTAGCCGTAAATATTGAATAAAGTGCAGTAATAATCACACAAGTTTTTCCCCGCATTTGCATATTTGCAAATACTGTCATTATTTTACGATTTCGGAAAATTTCCCGGCAGTGTTCATCATGCTTAGTTCTAATAATACTACGAACCGCTAAATTTTGTATCAAAAAAATTTCTGTAAGTGAGAATATGAGGCATTCCCCCAACTAAGCGCTCCATAGTTCAATAGAGAATTAAACATACCATTGTATGATGTTAGGACAGAGTCCGTATCGCTAAATAATATATGCAATTCTGCGTATTGCATTAATATGTATAATTACTACCCTAGCCAGCATAGTACGAATGTGGTTAATAGGGAGTGTCCCAGTAATATGTGTGTCAAACTGTAAGCTGAATGTACCTACCTACTATAGTTTTTTGATTATTTAAATATAACATTTGATGAAAGCAAATTTTAAATGACCGAACATTTCCAACAATATTTTTTTTATTCATTTTATTTTTACTTGTCTACACGAATCGTGTGATTTTCTCCGGAAAATTATGTCCCCATTTCACCTGCATAGAGTTCCGGACTGAGTTGTACTACGTTGGTTGGTTGTGAGGCCCAAATATTTATATTAATTGACTTACAAGAAGGTATGACTTCCCTTGACAGTTGCTACTCTCTTTATCGAGCATGCCTCTATGTATTTCAGTTAACCAACATCGGTATAATGCTAAGAAGAGATGGCTTCAGTAACACATCAGAGGTAATGCAAATGGAGTAACATTTGATAAAAACTTTGAGCATTATGCGTTTCAAAAAATGAAAATACTATTAAGTGCAAAATTGTCAATTATAACATTAAGTGTTGATTTTTACCTCTCTGTACTTTGGGGATTCTTACAAATGGTTCTAATAACAAGTGAACACCAAAAATTAAACGATTCTTGGTAAATGTTTCCTGCTCAATCTTACCACTCTTGCGTTGGAGCTTACAAGTCCCTCGGTACAGACTAGGAGCGAAAGTTTGTCTGTATTCTGTCCCAGCTTTGAGTTCTGGTGCTATTTACTCATGGGCTTCTGGTGCTATAAAAACTGAGGAGATACTACCCAATCTATTCTATATTCCATCTTCCACAAGGCTCAATAATTTCTCCGAAAGTATTTACAAATATGTATTATGATTTCAGTACATTTTGAATATTTTCAATAAATACTGTATACCTTCTCGGATGAAAAATTGTATGTCAGTTAGGACATTCATGCAGTTTTTAAGGATAAGTTTGGTAGAGTGAAATAAGCTATATTAGAGAAAATATTTATTCATGAAATTTAATCATGAAACAATACATTCATTTTTCCGAATGCTATGAAGACGATATGCCACCTGAACACTCAAGTCACCCCATTCTCCGCTTGAAATATGCCCTCGAAGTATTTACTTTAAAGATTACTGTCGGTAGCATGAATAATGCAGGAGTGAACAATAAGATTTTTATCGGATACCATGAGATTCACCTTTAGGCTGAAGCCTACAGCTATTGATACAGTATTGGCATAAAGGGGAAGAGTATGTTGTGTGTTTGCTAGCAAGTTTGGAAAAAGGTTTTTCTGGCAGATGTAGGTTGTACGGTTTCAACGAGGTTGACCTCATTTTATACAACGTCTGAAGAGTGCTATAGTCTGTCAAAGATCTGTTATGTAGAGTGATGGTTTTCACACATTAGAATAGATGCAGCGCACAAGAGTACCGAAAAAAAAACCATATCAACTAGTACAGAACTCCAGACTGGGTACAGTAAACTTCGAGGAGCAAGATACAATAAGGCTGCAGTGCCCGTGGGACTTTGGTCGGAAGGCTACTGTAAAGAAAAAAGAAACATCGATCAATTTGCTATCTAAGACTTCTGTACATACCACATCTGTTGAGTAAATGAGTCGATACTCTTTGATTTTCACGATTTCATGCTACCTACCCATTTTTCGTAGAACTTTTCAATTATGGTGAATGTGCGCCTTTCTACGATATATAGGGTGGCGCATCGAAAACGAAACAGACGCATTTACTGGCAGCTCAGTTTTTTTTTAAAAACGCTCAGACCCGTCGATTTTGTTTTCGAGGGGGACACAAGTTTGGAAAAAAATCACGTTAGCACGTGCAGTCCCCTAAGCGGGGGTGACACCACCTCTAAAATCTTAAATGGAAAGGGGGGGGGGTCGAGTGATACCTTATTTTAAAGGTCTTTCAATACCCTTTATAATGATATAAAATTAATGTACTTCCGCCATAGACGCCATAGATCCTGCATTAACAGCCATAATTGAAAATCAGAATGATCGGCGGTACATTGCGAATAGGTTGATGTTCCAACAGGATGGTGCCCCACCACATTACGCATTACGTGTTCGACAATATTTAGATCAGACGTTTCCACATCGATGGATTGGTAAAAGAGGTGCCATTGAATCTTTATGTGGGGTCATTTAAAAAGCAAAATCTATGCTACTCAGCCAACATCATTAGAAGACCTGCGACAAAGAATTGTGAATAAGTGCCTGCAAATTACTCCTCAAATATTGCAAAATGTGCGGCAACGTTTTGACCAAAATCTTTATTATTGGATGGAGAGTCATGATGGCCATTTTCAACATTTACTTGCCTAACGGGTCAGTTCATTCTTCATTTTTAAATTATTTTGCTGCCAAATGTATTGATCTCCACTAATGATGATGTATTTGTTTTATTTAAGCTTTAAATCAATAAATCTTCAAAACTACTGAACTGAAGCTCATGTATTTTACATCATTATAAAGGAAATTGAAAGACCTTTAAAATAAGGTATCACTCGACCCCCTTTCCACTTAAGATTTTATGGTTGGTGTCACCCCCGCCCAGGGAGCTGTACGTGTTAACGTGATTTTTTGCCAAACTTGTGTCCTCCTCGAAAACAAAATCGACAGGTCTGAGCGTTTTTCAAAAAAAAAACTGAGCTGCCAGTAAATACGTCTGTTTCGTTTTCGATGCGCCACCCTGTATATAGTATATAACGGGATGTAGATAATGACTTGATAGTTAATGTAACAGTATATTGTACAAGTCTAAGCGTATTTACTAAGTGATTTTCTCCCGGTCTTTATTGTATTAAAATGTAATTATAACTTATATTCTTATGCTTAAAAATGTCTGAAGTACCTCAGCGAAAAATATCTTCCCTGTAGCAAAACATTAAAATGAATTTAAAAATGTACTTTTGAAAGAGTGTTTCTGGTACTAGTCTTGTTTGCCAACTCATGACAGGACTCTGAAATCATCATCCGCTTGGGGCGAATGGCCACTGTCCCTATCATCGATTTTCATCTGACTCTTTCACCAAATCTGTTAAAGTAAACAAAGCTACAAAAAAGTGACACAGCACAATAAGCAGCAGGCAAACTCGTTGTGCAGGGTGATTTATTTTTTTGATTATGAGCTCGGTGTGAATAAAAGCATAATGTTTCTGTAATACGCTTCACGTAATATCCTCTCCCTATAGGTTCGATGATTTATGGATGTTGCAGATTTTGTAGACAAAACAGGCGTATGTGTTTTCGCTGGCAGCTCATCACGAATACCCGTATGAAAATACACGTATCGGAGTTTATGATTTTCTTCAATACAATATCGTTATAGGAAGTGTATTTGAAGCTAAATTCATCAATATATCCAATAACAAAAATAGAACACCTAGTAAAGAAATGATATCAAGTAGATTTACTCTATACTTCCCACGAAACAGTTTCTAATACAATTTTCCATGTAGCCAATAGTTCTGAATATGAACTTATACACTATACATACTGCGCTATAGTTGTAGTCACCGTTCTTGGCGGTTACGTCATTAACGCCATATGAAATAGGTAAACAGATCGAGTCTCCGTACCATGGGCGGATCTTTATCTCAGCGTCAGTGCTACTCTCTCCAGTACGCATAAAGTGGATCACAGGGGACCGCTGTTTCCATTCTCTTCCTGGAAATACTCTAATAAATTTAGCACGAGCTGTTTGCCTTCTCCACTGATCGTATTTCCGGGCATTGTACAATTTTATACTGAAGATTGATAGCAAATTCCACGCCAATGTCAAGTAAGTATGATTGAAGGGCACTCATACGTGACGACAAACTTTTTGAGACGGAGACACACAACTAAAAAAAGTATGTCTTTGAGCTTGCATGTATACGTATGAGGGAGATGGAGATATATAAAGGGATACTGGTCGACTTACTTTGACCCACCAAGAACGGTGACTACAACTATACATAATATTATCCCAAGTAACCTCATGAAATTACACTCCAAGGACAATGCTCGTAAATATATAGATATTGCGCCTACCTTCCAAAGATGCAATATTCACCTGGGCGCAGGATAAGTGTGACCGATACGTACGCTATCTGTAGGCTGACAATACTAACATAAAAATTGCGACGCAACCTCCCCTACCAACTACAACGCCCCACTCACTAAGTTGTTACCCTTAAAATGTGGTCCAAAAATGATCAGTATGATCCGAAATCCCAAAAACGAGGTTTGAGTAATTTTTAATTTTTTTTCGTTGGACAGGTATTCAAAAACTGTAATGCCTTTTCGTCTTTGGCATAGTGGTGACCTAGAGTAGTAAGCAGTACTTTCCAAGACTTAGAGAAGCTCTACTTATCAACGAAAATTGTATCACAAACTAATATATGAACATTTTTTCACTTTTCGGCATATTCACCATAAATATAACAGTTGGCAAGTCGTTACTCCAGTTTTTGGATCTCGTAGTCAAATAACGCTGCTGACTGACCGTTGAAACATTTAGTAATTGTCTTTTTCAACAAGTCATCATTTTCCAAGTGCTTCCCATCAAGGAGCTCCCCAGGTTTAACTGATTTCCGGGAAACTACAGCACATTTAGTTTTTTTGCTGTTGTGGCCAATTAAACGCCATTTCGGCTCACTTTATGATTCGTTCTGATCCAAAGGGAGCAATGTTGGCATTGCTCTTGAAATCGTATATTTGTGATGTTTTGTTTGCGTACCCTATGTACCCCGTGGACTGTTGACACCAGAAGCTGCCTTCGATGTAGAAGGCTACTCTTTTTTCTTAATGGTACCAATTCTAAAGGAAACCTTAACTTTGTCTGCTGCCTGTTTAAATACTTGAGTCTACTTACATCACTATTCAAATAGGCTGCTAACAATGTGGTCAAAATGCCTGAAATATATATTTCGAGAAAATACTAATTTATGTTAGTATTACTGATAAGGAGACGAAGCATGTCAACTACAAGGTCTGTCGCAAAGTAAACAGGACGAAGAAAAAAATGAACAAACATTTTTTGTTTCGGAAAATCGAATTTATTTTACTCAAAATAGTCTCATTCAGAGTGAATACAGCGATTTTCACGGACCAAAAGGTTTTCGAATGATGATATTAGCTCGTCGAGCATAAATAATGAAGTCGGAGTGGCAGCACCCCAAACATGTGAGCTAGCAAGCTCGAGGCTAGGCCTTATCTGGACCTTGCGGAGAAAAGTGCTTCTTAGCCCTAAAAAATAGCCTAGCTTATTCCCCGCAGCTGCTGCTATTGACGATATGTGTTCGTGCCAGATCAGGCTCTCGGTGATCTGGACTCCGACCAGCCGAAATGTATGGCTCTTCGACAGAACTCAGCCATCCATTGAAACGGGATGAGCGCTAGGACGCTTTTTGTTCGTCAATGTACAGTACTGTGTTTTTCTTTGCGATATTCTGGCCGAACACGATGAATACGGGACAGCAAACGCCTCATAACACGAGGATAGGACACAGTGTTAACCGTCTGGCCCAGTGGAATGAATTCTTTGTGAATAATTCTCTAATAATTGTAGAAACAAATCAACATTCTCTTCACTTTGGACTTAGGCACTTTGACGCTTGGTTTCGAGATCTAATTAAAAAACCCTCTCGTTTCGTCACCAGTCATAATGTTGTACAGAAAGTTTTTGTCTTTTTTGCCTTCTTCAATGATGTATCTAGAATGTTGAATTCGAAGCAATTTTTGGTCACCCGTGAGCTTGTGCGGAACCAACCGTGAACACACCTTTCTCGTGCCCAGATTCTTGTTCAAAATGCGATGGATCGAATATTTAGAGATGTATTATGGAACTCGAAGAGTCACCTACGAGATAAACAATCATCACTATATATGCTAAAAATATACTGTCACTTAAGCGCTATAGCTCCGCGTCGAGTGGTTCGATGGTCATGACATTTCGACAGGGCATCAATGAAAGATGTACTTATCCAACACTAGTTTCCGACAATAGATATCTTTCAAAAGTCCCATTTACTTTGCGACATACCTTGTATATGGGGCACCTTTGACCCGTTTTTCCGACCTCGTTGTACCAAATGCTATAATTATTTTTATTCTGATACCAATATTATTGTCTGTCACACATTTTCATATCCACGCAACTAATACGAGTATTATCCCTATGCACCGTGATTTTTACATTCCACTTCATATCAGATAAATAATTAATGCGATCAATATTTTAATTAATTTTCAAAATCATCCGCTTTTGTCGCCGGATTTCCTAGTGTTTAAAGCAGTGTCACTGCATTTCTGTTAGATCGAGTATAACTCACATAACGTGTGGGTATAGGCTTGTTGCTTGTCGCTCAATTCAAAGTAGTAAGTTTCCTAGTGTTCTCGATTTTTCAAATACAAGACTCCGTCAATTTAACAATCTAAATACTGATGTGCTACAACTGCTACGAATGAGATAGGAAGAGCTTTCTTATGAGATTTGAATTGGCCGAGGAAGGAACAAAGAAGAGACCAATGAGGCTAGATAACGTATGACTAGAGAAAAGTCTAGTGTAGATCACAACTGGTCGAAAGAAGAACGGTACCCCTCAGAAATCCGCAATCATCCCTACTCTATTTCCAATCGCCATCAACGATATTCTGAAGAACATCTCAAAACCCATATAGGCATAACCCTATGCGGATATGATTCTTTTTCTTAAAGGAAAGGTGCTGAAAACAAGCGCAAACTTAATGCAGGGAACAGTAAATCCTTCTCTCCAGAAAATACTAGATGTATGTTGTTTTCTAACAAGCCCACAGAACGCATTCCCATATTGCGTGTAAACCTTTAGGGCGTACACACAAAATTCCTGGGGTATACTTCAACCAACGTCTGTCCTGGAAAAGTCATATAAGATGCCTTACCCAACCGTCTCAAAAACGTATTAACCTTATTAGATGCTTGGAGGACAAGCACTGGGGAGCGGAAGGAAAAACCCTACTTGTTATTTAAAAAGCGTGGGCAATCAGCCGTTTTCTTTAAATTGCTATTATTTTGAGAGTTGGTAACACTTCCATGCTCAACATATTGACAGATATAGTGTCTCAAACTTCCGCTGTTAGCAATGGATCGTTTTAAGCCTGAACAAAGGTGGGAAGTATTGGAAAACTATTTTCAAAGTGAGTGCTGTGTTGCAGAAACTTTGTGAAAATTGAGAAGACTACTTGGTCGGAGTGAAACTCCATCCACGACTGCTGGCCGGCTTGTGGATAACAGAAGGTATGAGCGTGTTCGACCCGTACGTACAACCGAAAACATTGCTGGTGTTGCCCAGAGTGTGCTTGAAAACGCAAGAATGTCAACTCGTCACAGAGAACAACCAGTGGACATCAGTCGCACTTCTATGCGGAGAATATTGCATAACGGTCTGGGATTATTTCATTACCAGGTGCAACTTGTGCAAGAGTTGGAACAAAATGAACATCCGCTTCGATATCGTTTCTCTGTGTGGGCTCTAAATCAGTTGGAAACGGACGTCAATTTTGGTCGCCAAATCATCTTTTCGGACGAAGCCCATTTCCATCTGGGAGGTTACGTTAACAAGCAGAACTGTAGGATTTGGCGTTCTGAAAATCCACATGTCGTCTTAGAAAAACGAATGCATCCAAAAGAGTAACTGTTTGGTGTGGCTTTTGCAGTGGTGGAATTATTGGTACCTACTTTTTTCAAGATGAAGATAGTAACAGCGTGGCGGTAAACGGGAGACGCTACAGAGACATGTTGAGGAGTTTTTTGTGGCCACTGTTAGACGACATGCACTTACACAATCTCTGATGGTTCAGCAATCGATCTTTTACACACTAAGTTTGGTCATCGCATTATCTGCCGTTTTGGAGACGTTCATTGGCCAGTCCGCAGCTGTGATTGGACGCCCATGGATTACTTCCTTTGGGGTAGTGTTAAGGACAGCTGCTACTCTAACGATCCTCAAACAATTGATGTTCTTAAGGAAAATATCCGTCAAGCTATTGATGAAATAGACCCACAAACTATCGAAAATGTGCTTCAAAATTGTGTCAGGCCAGCAACGGCAGCCGTTCAAGTTTTAATATCAATTTGAAAAAGGAACCAACAGATGGCCCACACTTTAGGTCACTTGCGAGGTCAAAAATTGATTACGCCTGTGTCGCTTATTCTTCAGCCAAGTCCTCAATCCTCAAACCACTTGACATACTGCATAACTCAGCTTTGCGCCTTGAATTGGAGAACCACTCCCGCCAACAGTAGCTACAGAGAAAGTGTTCATCGAACACCGTTCAACCAAAGAGCTTCTAACTGTTTAAGAGACTTGGATGTACCCCAAATGCCAATTATTTGCATATCCCATCTACCCACTGCCTCACCATGGAAAATGCAGATACCGAACATCAACACAGGGCTGCTGAAATTCTATAAACATCAAACTCCAAATGAACTGTACGCACAGCATCTCCGAAAAATAGTGAATATTTACCCTAATCGAGAGGAAATCTATACTTATCCATGCAAAATGAGCGACACTACAGGAGCAGCCATAGAGACAACTACTTTAACAGCCACTATAAGGTTACCGCAGGAACTTTACACAATTCTAGCTGCACTTGATTATGTAAAAGGTAACCAAGCAAGCAGTTGGTTGGTGATAACATACTCTCTTAATTCGCTAAAGCTTCTGAACGACTTATACACGAAACACCCAATTGTCATTAAAATTAGAGAACGTTCACATCATATATTCAGTGACGTCAGAAGTGTTACACCCAAAAAAAAATATTTTCTTCAATTAGAGTTTTTGGCAATGAGGTAGTCTAACATCAAGAATGAAACAATAACATTCTCACGAAATTTTATTGACAAGTAATCAGAAAAAAATAATGTGTTGGACGACCCCGCACCTGAATACACTCCTGTATGCGTCTAGGCAACGACAAAACGACATGATCGATATCTGGTTGTGGCACCTCATTCCAAGCAACTGCAAATTCGTCGATTAACTGTGGCAGAGTCTGTGGTACATGGTGCAAAGTGGATAGTCTCCACCCCATCCATCCTTATGACATTCGTAGGGCTACAAATCTTGTCCATGAAGTGAGAAACGCACTGCACAAACTCCGCAACAAGCAATGGAGCGACTTTCTGGCGGGAATACTTGATTCATGTATTGCTCTCTGGAGGGTCGCCGTCACTCAGAAACAGAAAGCGAGAACAACTCCCACACATCCACGGTCCTGAAGGCATAGTCTTCAGACCGGAGGATAAGGTCGAGGTTTTCGCTGATGCCATGAAAAAACAGTTCTCTCCCAACTATGATCTTGATAATGACCTCGATGAGGAACAGCACAGCGTATGATCCATCAGGAGTTATTTTAGGGCCAACGGCGCTGGCGGAGGCACTGAATCCTCTTCAGCGGAACCCTCCGATTTTCCACACTGCACACCAGCGGAGCTCCTAAGTCATATTAAGGACCTCAAGCTGCGTAAAGCACCTGGGGAGGATCAAATCACCAACAAGACGTTGAAGCTGCTCTCGCCGAAAGCCCTGACATATTTGGTGACAATAATCAATGCGACGCTCAGAATCCAGTACTTCCTTGCTGGGTGGAAGACTGCTGAGGTCATCATGATTCCAAAGAAGGTGGGTTCGATATTTTCTCAGGATTACCATCCCATAAGTCTGCTGTCAGCTCCTTCTAAGCTCGCCGAAAAGGTGTTTTACTGTCACCTGGAGAATTTTTCGTCAAATCACCATGTGATTTCTGACGTTCAATTCGGTTTTCGGTCCGAACACAGCACTGAGCTACAGGCAGTCAGGCTGGTGGAGCATGTAGCCAGAGGGTTCACCCTCAGCATGAGTACTGGCATCTTGCTTTTGGATGGCTCAAAAGCCTTCGAAAAGGTGTGGCACGCGGGCCTCCTTTATTAACTAATCCAAAAGGGTTTTCCTTTTTGGCTTATGAAATTACTGAAATCCTCTCTTGAAGGAAGGAAGTTTCGGATCAAAATTAACAATGTTTTGTCAACAGCACGACTAGTACGGGCCGGTGTTCCTCAGGGTTCTGTCCTAGTACCAATCCTTTATTCGCGTTTTATCCATGATGTCCCTTGCCCCAGCAACTGTGAAGTCTACCTCTATGCTGACGACACTGCACTTGTCGCTCAGTCGTGTACTGGTGATCTGGTTCACGATGGGTTGCAGAGTGCGGTGGGAGAAGTACTAGAGTGGGCGGAACGGTGGCTGATTGAAATTAATCATTCGAAAACGCAGGCTCACTGATCAACAGCCAAAAAATATCCTAAATAATATCAACAAAATATTACTATTTTTAATGTGCTAAAACCGGAATGAAACTTATTTTTTCAATATTAGTTCGAGTTTTAGAGATACGGTAATTATATGTGTTCCTGCTGTGACAGTGTTAATATACTGTAATTCATAAGAATGCACGTGCTACATTTTTATATTCGGCAAGGAAAGATGATGTAATCGGCATGATTGTGTTACGTTATACATACGTGTACATTATATTGTTTTATATTAGCCATTTTTTCCTCAGTTGGCTGACAGCGTTCATGCAAGATGTCTCGAAAGTGTGTAAACAATCCAGATCAGTTTTGTTACGTGTGTGGTGATGTGACTTTTGCGTCTCAGAGACGGTCTATTACTCCACTAATAACAAAGGCATATCAGCTTTATTTCGGTTGTAAACTAGGTGATCAAGACAAACAGTGGGCACCCCACATCTGCTGTAATAAAACGGTCTATGCGCTTTGCTGTCCCAATGGTTTGGAGAGAGCCTACAAATCATATTGATGATTGTTACTTTTGCATGGTACCTTGTGTTGGACAAGCCACAGGTATGTCCAAGAAAAAAAAATCGGTTATTAACTACCCAAACATACCATCTGCGATGAGACCTGTGCTTCACAGTGACGAAAATCCTATTCCAAAACCCCCAGAATCCTACACTTGCGAATCAGAAAGCGAATCAGATCATGGCGATCGAGTGATTCGTCAGGAAGAAGATATGCCATCAACGTCAAGAGATCCTGATTTTATACCGAGCACGTCATGCCACCAACCGCACAAAATAACACAGTCAGAATTAAATGATCTTGTAAGAGATTTAGAACTTCCAAATGTAAGGCAGAGTTACTTGGATCAAGACTGCGGCAGTGGAACTTGTTAGAAGACGATGTTTCGGTATGTGTTTTTCGTAAACGCCACAAAGACTTAGAACCATTTTTCAATATGGAGAATAACTTGTTTTCTGCAGTAACATTAATGGCTTACTGGAGGCTTTAAATATAAACTATAACCCAGAAGAATGGATATTGTTCATAGACAGTTCAACATTGAGTTTAAAGGCAGTGTTATTGCATATTGGAAATATTTTACCATCTCTTCCTGTAGGGTATGCAGTTCACATGAAATAATCATATGACAATATGAAGTACCTATTGACATGCATAAAATACGATGAGCACCAATGGCATATTTGTGGCGATTTGAAAGTTGTTACACTTTTACTTGGGCTGCAGCTAGGCTACACAAAGTTTTGCTGTTTTTTGTGTGAATGGGACAGTTCATTACACCAGACAAATCTGGCCTGTTCGTCAATTCCTAGAGCCAGGTCAAAAAAATGTACAGCATATGCCATTAGTAGATTCGAAAAAAATGTTATTACCACCACTGCATAGCAAGTTGGGCCTAATGAAAAACTTTGTCAAGGCATTAGATAGAGATGGGTCAGCTTTTCAATACCTGCGTCAGAAATTTCCAAGACTAAGTGAGGCAAAGGTTAAAGAAGGTATTTTTGTTGGGCCACAGATTCGAAATATTTTGAAAGATACACAGTTTGAAAACACTTTAACAGGTATTGAAAAAACTGCTTTTAATGATTTCCGTCTGGAGGTCACTAATTTCTTGGGAAATAGAAAAGCTGACAACTATAAAACCCTTGTCAGAAATATGCTGTCATCGTATCAAAAGATAGGCTGTAATATGTCTCTTAAGATACATTTCCTACACTCACACCTGGACTTTTTTCCTGACAATTGCGGAGCCGTTAGTGATGAGCACGGCGAACGTTTTCATCAGGATATTTCAACAATGGAAAAAAGGTACCAGGGAAAGTGGAATCCTTCCATGCTTGCAGACTACTGTTGGACTCTTGGTAGAGATGCTCCAGAAACGATCCATAAAAGAACAGCAAAAAGGCAGCGCATATAGTGATTCTTATAAGTATATGAATCTTGTTACTTTTTTTAATATATCCTTAAAAATAAAAGTTTTTTTTCTAAACCGCAACTAATTTTTTTATTTCATTGTCATTTTTGGATTCAGCGCCCCAAAATTAACAAAGAAGTGCACTATTCCCACAAGATACAATTAAAAAACTAAAATTTGTTGTCCAGTGGCTATTTGTTGTACCATAAAACGTCGCGGCCCCCCCAGCGGAGGTATCTGTAGACAACAATCGTGTACCATGGACAAATTCTGCCAAGTTCCACGGTGTCACCCTTGATAAAAGCATGACCTGGCAGAAACATACAGCAGCCTTGAAAACAAAATTCCAAATTGCGTTTCGGCAACTACATCCATTGTTATGTAGATCCTCCAAATTGAGTTTGATAAACAAAGTTCGCCTATATAAAATGATTATTAGACCAGCGATTACTTATGCATGTGCGGCTTGGTGTTTTCTTGCCAAGACACATATGCAAAGTCTTCAAGTACTGCAAAGTAGAACTTTGCGAACAATTTGAAACGCTCCACGGTATGTCTCAAACGAGACACTACACAGAGACCTTGACATTCCTTACTTGAGGGATTATGTCAAACTTCAGGCGCAGCGATGTTATAGTTAAGCGGAATCACACAGCAACCCTCTGTTGCGCGAGTCACTAGACTACACAGTGGGGCAACTTCGTAAACATTCAAGGATTTTTAGTAGAAGTTTTAGTACACTTAAAAGTACACTCTAACAAAATTGAATCAAAAATCTGTTTAGTTCACCCCAAAATTGATCCGTGTACCAAGTCAAAAAGCCTAGGTGTCTCCTCTTAAGCTAAACACTTCTGTTTTTCTTTGCTCTTCTCCATTTTTCTTCTCTTTCCTTTTCTCTTTTTTCTTGACATTGTCTGGTTTCTGGGTATCGAGTACTGACAGATTAATGGGCAATGGTCCTACGGACCGCACAGACAAACAAATGACGAATAGTATATCTCCACCCCATCATATCCCAGACATGCTCCATGCCATTTAAATCCGGTGAACGGGGTGGCCACGGTAAAACATCACTGCCTGCTTTTTGAAGAAAGTCAGTAGTACGACGAGCAATATGCGTACGTACGTTGCCTTGCTAACGTGTGGACGGCCGTCCAGATACGGCAGTAAAGTGGTTTGTAGGACATCATCAACATAACGCGCAGCAGTCATATTGCCTTGCACAAAGAGAAGGGGTGATTGGTTACCATAAGCAATAGCCCCCCAAACAATTACTCCAACAGCTCTGTGTATATCTGTCAACAGCAAATCCAGTATCACGCCCTTCTCCACGGCGCCGTCTTACCCTTCTACGACCATCGTGCGTACCTAGACAGAATCGCGGTTCGTCGCTGAGATGACATTATGCCATTCTGCCTCCCATTGTTGGTGTTCTCTGCTACAGTTCAAACGTTAACGACAGTGGTCCACAGTCAGAGGAAGCACTAATCGTGGACGGTATGAAAAGAGTCTAAAGGCTTGAATGCGGCTAGAGAGGTAACAGGCCTACTTTTTTCTCCAAACCACTGGCGCCGGTCTTGATGCTCTGTGGTATGCCACGGTGGATTAGATGGCCTTCTTAGTGTGCTTCTACCTTCTTCTATCCACACATGACACACACGCATTACCGTCGTTGTAGTACAATTAACACGGTGGTCAGTTTAGCGATAGGACAAACCAACATCGCGATAGGCAATAATTCTACCCTTGTCAAAGTCGCTAACATGGTGATAATTTGGACGTCCACAAATTCGAGGCATTTTGTTATGCTTAACACTAGTAAATGAAATTGCAATAACAAATAATATCTCTACTACTTAGCTCTCAACTGCCGTCTTCACAAAAAGTCAGAGATAACATTTCAACAAAGGGAAACAAATACAAAGATAAAACGAAAACATTGTTATTACAGCATGCTTCAAATATAGTCATTATGTTGCCAAAAAACAAGTTGAAGAAAATAAGTCTTCTGGGTGTAACAACTAATGTCATTGAGTATATTCTGACTAGTGGTAAGGACATTTCGTTTATTTGGGTTCACGATGGAATCGGTGGAAACGAATTGGCAGACCAAAATGCTAAAGAGGCTTCAACTTCAGATGCTTTTATAAACCTAAAAACCGCCAGGCGGATATCAAAAGCACGTGAGTTATCTGGTATAGAACGTACGGAACGGCAAGCATGACAATCGAAGCTGCTAGAGCTTAAGCCAAATTTCGGACCAATGGTAGCAGCAACCTCCAATAGAACAAACCAACTGCTGATAACCCGTTTACGCATTGGCAACACAAGGGCGACCCTCGAATTTCTCATCGCAGGTGAACAGGAGCCAATATGAAGAGTTTGTGAGGCGCGTCTGACTGTGAGTGTGAGTGGAGTGCCTTTCAATAAACCATCAAAGAGTAGCTAACAATATTAGTAATAATCTCAACGACTTGCGACATTATAGGTCCAAACTACGACGTAGATAATATTGATAGATACCTTAAGGACATAAACCGTAAACAGGACAAGCTGCTAATGGCCCATAGGTAGATGCAGCATTTTTCTGTAAATGAAAAAAAATAGGGGGGGGGGGGTGGATGTGTCTTATTATGAGTCCTGGTAACATCAAAAGGACGGACTTCACAAATCTGTGACTCAAACCACATTTCTGATGAGGGGCGCAATTAAGGCAGTTGTGGACAAGATAATCGAGAAGTCCCTATTTATAGGCTCTGTTTCTTCCTTGATTAGTGACGGTGGATCTACTCGTATATAAGACCGTAATTCCAATGGCAACTTTACAAAATATGAGTAATAATACATTTTGTATATTCATCACACATTGTACAAGAAAGGTGTTTATTTTAAACTTACGAAGAGAACACCATATGAAAAGCACATTTATATAAAGCTTTTGTTTACCAAACACCATAAAACTGCGACAGCTGTACAGTGGCGGTTGGCATCAGAGCCGAAAACATTTCAGTCACGTTCTGGGAATTAACGAAGCTCCCGATACAGACGCGAGCGAGCGCTAAGAACTTCGCGTTCTGTTTTCATTAACCGAACGTGGTTTACCGTAATTTCCAGGCATTTCATGATGTTCTTCTTTTACTTTTTTTCGTGATTTTTTAATGCTGCCAATCGATATAATGATTGTTGCTCACTTTGTAACTCAATTTCAACGTTGACTTTTTCCAATTTTGTATTATCTTTATTTTCTGAGTGAATATATTTAGAATTAAAAGAACATGCGCACTGACCTCTATGTGTTACTGGCTTCCAAATGAAACTATAGACGTTGAATTATTTTCTGACGTTTCGGCCACTTCGGTGACCTTTTTCAAAGTTTTCCAGGCAAAAGTTCAGAATCTGATTCTACAGCTACTATGACGTGTGTTAAAATAACAGCCCGAACAGTTTATTGGGCCAATATTTTCGTTCTACAAAACGCAAAGCGCTTGAAGTCGCTCAGCAAATATGACAGTATTTGTACGAGCTTTCGGTATGGGTGTGAAAATATGATATTCTCGTTTGTATCACACTTAGCGTTTTTGAAAATTGCTTGTCGACTTCAAAAATACTATTAAGTGTATATTGTTCTGCTTATTGCTGTCTGGGTTTCTACTTATGCTATTTATTGCATGGACAATTTTAAAAACACATTACTTACTGTGCCGCTTCAGAGGAGGCCTCGACATTTTACAACTGCAGCAAATAGAAACTTTCAAAAATAAAATGGGTACTGGCTCTATATACTTGACGCCAATCTTTTGGAAATATTATACTGTCCCCTCCAAATCACGAACATAGACATAATACTGAATATTTATCTTTACTTACTGAAGGCCAGATACACTTGAGACTATTTGAGACTAATGATTTTTAAGCTAAATAATTTTGAAACGCAATCACTTCCATTTCTGTCGCAGCGGTGTCTAAAATTCTGCATAACAGAAGTTGCAATCTGTTGGACATCAATTTCCATGAAGCGCGAAACAACAAATTGCGCCACTACAGCAATTTCGTTGAAATCTTTGAAACGATTTTTGAAGTTATCCTTCAAGTTAGAGACTATTTCTACATGATATTTACTGTCATATGGTTCTAATGGACTTTGAGATATCTTTTCTGAAAGAACAGGAAAATGCCTGCTAACGCCATCGATTGAGCTTTGTTGCCAAAACTCAAGCTTTTCGATATACTTTTTTATATCAGAAATAATTTTTGCTAGTCCTTGTCTCTCCCCTGAAACTGCAAATTAAATTCATTTAATTTTTCTGTAATATCCAAAATCTCTAAGCCAGATTGAATTTTCCAGTTCCGGAATCGGTTCATCATGTTGTTTAAAAAATTGAATCATGGCAGATATGATATCATTAAAGCGTTTCAGCATCCGTCCCGTACTTAACCACCGGACTTCAGAGTGAAGAAGTAGTTCTCCGTATTGACAGTCAATTTCATCGGCCAAGGTTTTGAATAATCCTATTTGTAACGCTTAAGCTATAATCTTGTTCTCAGTTTTTACTGCCAATTTCATAACGTTGTTTAGTTTTAAAAAATGTCCACATGATGTTTGCTGATGGATAATGCAGTGGTAAGAGAGAAATTGCAGAAAACTTTAATCTTTATGACATAATCCCACGAGACCTTTATCACGGTCCACCATAGCTGGAGCGCCATCGGTTGTGAAGCCTACCATTTTCGATATTGGAATTTTCTCAGAAGAAATAATATCTTTAAAAGAAGAAACCGAGTCCTGCCCAGTAGTCTATCCTTTTAGTGATATAAACTTCAAAAGATCTTCTTTTATCGTAAAATCAAGAAAAACCATCCTGACGAACACGGCCATAAGAGAGGGGTCAACGACATCTGTGGATTCATCCAACTGCAGCGAAAAATAAGCACAGTCATTGAAGTCGTTTTTTAACTGTAAAACTATATCATTGATCATTATTTCTACTCGTCTCATCACTGTATTAGCAGACAGTTTCATAGATCTCATAGCAGACACTATCTCCAACACCTGTTTTATCTTTTCTCTGTCTCTATGAGGTTTCTTCTTTTGTGTAATTATCTTGGACATCCAGTATCATGCTTCAGTTGCAGCTTTACTTGTGTCGATTGTTTTTAAAAACATTGTCTGTTGTCCAGTTATCTGATTTTTTAATTGTTCTAGCTTTCCCGTTCTGATTGCAGAGCGTAATGGGAATGATTTTCCAAAATTCCAATGTACAGTTTTATAGTGCCTCGCGATATTCCCTTTTTCAGAAACGGAAACAGATGTATTACATATCAAACATACGTTTCTACTTTTAACTTCTATTAAGAAATATTGTTCTTCCCATACCGAATGGAATGTCTTCATCTTCTTACTACTGCTCATAATGTTTTTAATAATAATATAATAATATATTTATTTGTCTCCAAAATACACAACCATTACACATAGAATTTTATAGAGGACAAATAAATGAAGAGCCCGCAGAAGGGTGGCCCTTGTGTGCGGGTAAAGGAAAACAGAAAATACTTACATACTAACGATGACGTAACACAATAAAATACTTTTTTTTATTCTAATTAACAAATGGGTGATGTAAATGGATTTGAGTGAAATTCCATATATGTAAGTGAAGTATGGATTGTACTCATAGAATATGGTATAGCAGAGGAAGTACTAACCACTAAAGGATAACCTGTGCGTGGCCATTACATCTAACTGGACCAAAACTAAACTTAAGGATTTTAAAATATAACACTACAGATCATTTAAAATGAGGCGCTAAGGCTTGTGACTTAACTAAACTAGCGGCTGATCTATCTATAACTATCTTTTCGGCCGCATCACAGATCGCTAAGGCTAAATAGATCTACACTAAGTATAATAAATGAAGGCTTAAAAAGTACTGGTTAGAAAATGGAAAATTTAACCTGAGAATGACCTACAACTTACAATGTATAGCTCGTGCCTTCTATGCACATATGGATTTTAATTCTTGAGACCACGTGCAGCCAACTCTAGCCCAACCGCTGGACTTTGTGCCGTTCAGTTTTAAACTGAGCGCACTGTCGCCGCACCTTGCGTATTTATTCCGTTCAAAGTAATCGAGATCGTTCTCGAAGAGATCGCTCACCGCAGTGTTGCCGGTGCTTGTGTCTATTATGCGAATTAACGAAATTTACGGGAGCTTCTATGATTTTTACATCTCTTTAAAATATGTTGTGGGACACCAAAATTGCCTTTGCGAGCTACCGATCAAGAAGAAGAAGAAGCCTTTGTGAGCTACCGGTAGCTCGCGATCGACGGGTTGGCGACCACAGTCGTTCAAAAAAATAATGAAATATTAGATATTTGAAAATATCAGTGTTTCAAATGTTTATCTTATTCATCAGGTCAGTGGTGCAACTACTCGGGAAATACAGAGGTTTTCCTTCTTAACTATACTGTCAAAATCATCAAGTGGTACATTTTGAGCTATAGTGATCAGATATAAACTGTAAATGGGATGGAAAGATGTGATTATTTGAAAAAAAAAATAAAGAAGTACCAACTGGTCTACCTACCTTGCGTCTTGATAGTTTTAGAATTAGATAAAGTAGCTTCGAGCTTTCCTGGGCGTTTTGTGATATTTACATCACAGTAATCTATGGCACACAAATAGTGCTAGATTGCCGATGGCCCGACGGTGAGAAAGGGTCTCGAGACTGCCCGTTAGAGAAGAATAATCGATCAGTTGGACAGCCCTCCTCTAAGTAGCATCGAACATAGATACTGTAGCTTACGTGGCAGCACCCCAACCATGTGAGCAATACTTGAGGTTAGGTCTTATCTGGGCCTTGTACAGAGTGGAGAAACGTATTTCTTGGCCCTAAACAAATATCCTAGCTGCCGTTATTGACGAGACGTGTTCATGCTAGATCAAGTCGTCGCTGATCTGGACTCTGACCAGCTGAAATGAACAGCTGTTTTTTACAATACGGCCATCTATCAAACCCGAAAAGCTCTGGGACGCTTCTTGTTCGTCAAGGTACAATACTGTGTTTTGGAAGCATTAAACTGACAAGACTGTTGCGATTATTGTCTTTGCTATTATATTCCTCGCCGCTATGTACTTCAGGGTGTAAAGGTGCTCGACCAAAATAACCACACAGTATATTTGCCGGAAATAAAACCTCACCTAGCCGATAACCTTATAAGATATTTATAGGTGAGGGACGACGTTAGCTGTGGGAGGGATAAAGAAACGACAACATTATGACGTCATAATCCGGCCGTAGTAAATTTCTGGAAGCCACTTATTAAGATAGGGAATCTATAATGCCGAACCGACATGAAAAGGGTATAAACGCTATAAGCTATAACAGGACGGACTATCGGGTGGTATCAGCCAATATAACCCGATTACCGCTGTCTGCCGCTCCCAAAGACGGACAATTGATGGGGGATTAGGCCCTGATTTATATATACATCAAGTAAAAAGTGATGATAGGAAGACAAATAAGGAAATAGGAAGGGATAGAAGATGTGACCAATCTTTTGCAATCGTATAGGCGGCAATTAACTTAATAGCCGGAGCATTGGCGCGGTATGACTTCTAATAATTTTTGTTTGGAAAAAACTTAGTTTCTATTACCTAATGTGTATGGACTGCAATTTGATAGCCCGTTCAATCATGCGCGGATTCCGCACTCTTAATGTCATACACAATTGGACGGCTTCTTGCTGAAAGGAACCAACACAGAAAAACAATTATTGATCGATTAGACTTTAAAGTTTTGACAATGTTAACAAATTCATTTCAGACGAAACACGATTTTGATTAGTGGCATACTAAAGTCTTTAAATATGTGTATGGATCTGTTTTACAGTAATTGCTATTGCTCGTAATAGTTTATTTTCCTAAAATCTAGATTTTTAATATTTAGTGGGTTGATTCCTTCCTGCAAAAAGGCGTCCAATTATGAAAGCTAAAATGATTTTTCATCTATTTTCGTCTATGTCGTGGTTGCAAGTTTGTGTCAAAATTTCTCCACAATCCTAGTGGTACTTTTAATAGTACCAATGAATATTAGTTCATTCTCTATCCTCTCTTACCTAATTGAATTCGTTCTCAAAAAGGTTTGACGGACTTGATCCGTTTATTTTTTTTTGTAGTCTAATCATATTAGACGAAAATATCCATGGTTCGCGAAATAATGGTAAAGTCTGGTTTTATTGCTTCAAGGGGGCATTCAAAACATGGACGCATAAAATGGGTACACCAATTTTTGTGGGAAAACTTTTTATTCGACAACAAATAATGAGAAAACGTGATTTCTGGGATTCAATTGAAAGTATTGGCAGGAACATAAGTCTCCTCAGATAAGATTCTTAGGTATTTATAAGACCTACAAAATGAGACCACATGTAAAAAGATTCGACTAATGGCAATAAAGTTATGGCCTAAAACCGAGGCAAACTGCAGGTTTTGGTACTTGTTGGTAATGCGACGATGGTTCCTCGCAGATGTTTGAAATTCTTAAAACTTGTAGGATTCGTACTTCTAAATAACCACAACATACCTGTTTTCCGGCCATCCCTACTAGTTTACTGAGCAATATACAGGGTTAGTTCGAAGGGCATTTTATTGCAAAATACACTAGTTTACCTTGCCGATATGAATCGCAAACTATTCTGGAAGATAAATGTTATTCTTATGCAAGGAAGGAAGGGTTACGTTTTCTCTTCTAAACAAATTCAAACATTTCGTATTTGTGAGTAATTTGCAACAAAAGATGATAGACACATCCGATTTGTTTTAAAATGTGTATAGTCACGTATTTTTTTCAGATATCGTAGCGCATCTATTCGATTACTCACAAATACGAAATGTTTGAATTTGTTTAGAAGAAAAACACGTAACCTTCGTTTTTCGCATAAAAATAACATGTACCCTTCGGAATGTTTTGTGATTCATATTGGTAAGGTAAGCACGTGTATTTTTCTATCAAATGCTTTTTGAGCGAACCCTGTATATTGCTTAATAAACTAGTAGTGATGGCAGGAAAACAGGTGTTTTGGGACAAACAATAGAAATTCTCAAAAAATTACTTGATCAGTATACTCCAATTTTGTTGTTATTTAGAATTATGAATCCTACGGATTTGAAGAATTTCAAGTTGTTGCGTGAAACTATCATCGCATTACCAACAAGTGCCAAAACCTGCATTTTGCCTCGTTTTTCTGCCATAACATTTTTACTATTAGTCGGACCTTTTTACGTGTGGTCTCATTTTGTAGGTCTAGTGAGTACTTAAAAATCTTGTATGGAAAGTTTATTCGTTCCTGTCAAAACTTTTGATTGAATCCCAAAAAAAACACGTTTTCTCATTCTTTGTTGTTAAATAAAAAAATTTTCCACAAATATTGGTGCACCCGTTTTATGCGTTTATGTTTTAAATACCCCCTGGAATAACTCGCACCAATAAAACCAGACTTTACAATTATTTCGGAGAAATTTGCTAATGTGATTAGATTATTATATATGTTCGCAACGAACCTTTTTCTTAGAGGTAACTTAAACATGCTGCTTTCGTCTCTCCAACCGACGATAGCCAACCAAGGACAATTGTTTCTTGCTTTTTCTGGTAGCTCATCAGCATGGTCTAGGCCTAGTCTCTCGGACAACGAATGAAAGCTTAGCAACTATCCTCTATCCATGATATAAGGTCTATGGCACTGTTTTATTTCGATATGGTCGAACTTGTACCGAACATAATCCTTTATTAACTGATAACGGCATTGCGTGGGAAGTGTAGATTCAACCTACTTGACGCCTGTGGTATTACTTTGTAGGAAAAAGTGCTTCTGAGCCCCTAAATCTACAATGAAACTAAAGACATATGTGGATTCAGCGCACCAAAAAAATGTGATGCACCACCGTTCGTTAATGTTCGAGTTAGGCCTGAAATTGGAATCCATCCATCCTCGGTCCTTTTCACACGATTCTCCTCAGTGGGTAGTATAGCTTTAGGTGTCCTAAACTGACTAACAAAATTTCGCTTAGAAAGCTGCGCAATACAAAGTACTTCAGGAGAGAGGCAGGAAAAAAACGAATTTACCTAAAATTGTGATAATTGTTTTATGACTTCATTTGTAGTGCGATGTTGAAATAAATGTTCTCCTCTACAAGATGGTATAATTGGAATTTCAATATGGTCTCTGGTCTCTTGTCCTCCAGCATCAACTTTATTTTTTCTTATGGATTTTTGCGCAGACGAACAGTTTTCAATTCTGATTACAAAAATGTAGCCTCAGTTATTCAAGAAAAACAGAAGTTCCTAGGTAGACCTTGGAATTATAAATTAGTCATTTGTTTCGTATACCAGACTAGACCTCAAATAGTAAATAGTAACAGAGTTTAGAAGACTGAGAAGAAGGGAAATAAATCGAGTAGTGAACAATTAAAGAGAAGACTCAGGCCTTGTCGTTAAAACAACGGACAACATTTTGAACATTTGCTATGTTTCACACATCTGGTTACTTATGATTATTGTTATTACCATCAATAAAATTTTCATTAGGTGTTCAGATTTCACCATGCCTTTTTATTTCCCCAAAATTTTTATCCAACAACAAATTCGTAGCTAACTGAGGTTAATACATCACTGAATTTATGGCTGAAAAGTCCATTTAAATGTACAAAATTCCAATATAGCGTTCATTTGAAAAAACAAAGTTGGTGATGGAAATCGAACGAAGAAATCTCGAATTGAAAATCTGACTACACCATCTTGTAGAGGAGGATAATCCCATCTCAAATTACATCAGGACGCATTTTTAGAATCCAAATTAAAAACTTTATTCATCCACTGCAAAAAACTACTAAGTTGACGCTGGAAGATAAGAGACAAAACATCACATTGAAATTCCAATTAATGCAAAAAAGTCTGGAGAAAACTAAAATCCATTTTGGGAAAATTCGATTTTTTCCGTCTCTTTCCGGAAATACTTTGAATTTCGAAACATTCTAAGCGGCATTTTGGCGATTAGCTAAATACGCAACTATGCCCCCATTTAAGCGACTCACCATTCGCTTGATCTCAATGGTCGAATTTGAAATACCAGGTATTTAACTATTAACCTGTGTCCATTTTTAGAAGATTAGTGAAATCGGAACGCAGAAAACCTTCCGTTTTATGTATTGTATTTGTATATCTATACTATCGAACAGCAGTCTATGCCAAGGTACAAACAATACAGGGTGTCCGCAAAGTTGGGGTTTTCCTTTACACGACGTGCAGATCTTGAAAACATAAGCATTTTTTCTTAGTACCATATACACCAATGTCTTAAGGGAACCGAGATAAAGGGCTCTGCAACATCAAAAATATCTGAATACCGTCCTGTAGCCGCGACATCCCCGACTGGTACTAGGACACTAGCTCAAGCCGACGACAGAACTGGGTCGGGGTCAGTGTGTTAGGTCAGTATACAACCTTTAACCGACGGTTACGGTCACGCGTCTAGAGGTAATCGCGTAGACGAGAATCCCTCAACAAGCACTAGAGACGTCGCTAGAGAAGTGCAAGTATCAAAAACTAAAGTGTGTCAAACGCTGTGTGAAGAGGGGCTGTATCCGTTTCACGTCCAACGTGTACAAGCCCTTCAACCTGACGATTTTCCAGCAAGAGTGCGGTTTTGTGAGTGGTTGTTGCATCAACATGACAATAATCCGGACTTTTTGAAGTGCATATTGGTGACAGACGAATCTACGTTCACGCGTAATGGGGTGAATAACTTTCGCAACACTCATGTTTGGTCAGTAGAAAATCCGCACGCTGTCCGTCGGGCACATTTTCAACAAACATTTTTGGTGAATGTTTGGGCTGGCATGGTGAACGGTATGCTCATTTGACCATTTATTCTCCTAAATCGATTGGACTGGATGCATCAGCTGATTTCATTTTCTGTTGGAGCGGGATGATTTGCGGCAGAGACGTATTTAGCCCTTCTCGTCAACTGCCCTCGTTTCACTACACATTACCTTTGTTATTTCAAGGGTAGTTGTTTCTGAAAAGGAAAACCCCAACTTTGCGGACACCCTGTATATTGCGACTGGTCATCTTCAGGGCTAACGATGAACGCGATATGCAGAACTGAACTTATGTCATGTGACGTCACGATCGAGGCGAGGGCGATCGGCTACACCACCCAATCCACAAAATGTCATCACTTCCCTGAACTTTAAGTTATCGAAAAAGTTCGTCATATATGAAAGATACCAGTTACACTATCATAAGCAAGAGAAACTAGCAGTATTTTTGGTTATAGGAAACTTCTTAATTCGTGTTGCATTCTGTGGGCAGTGCGTTCATGAGCTTTCCTACCTTAACCTACCGTAATTTCCGTTTGTCTATCCACAGGGCATGAAGGAGAGAAGAGGGGCTTGTATTGTTGCACAATTTCGCAGTGAAGGGAGCAGGGTCGGTCATCAACGAGCCTGCTCTAATTACTGAAAGCGATCTCCGTTACTAATTCGTCAATGAGGTTGATATCTGCAACACCGAGCCGCCTGCGCCTCTAGGGGCCCTGTTTAGATTCAGAGTCGACTTAGATACGGACAGGTCGGCCCCATTCCCCCCTACGTCTTCCCTAGCATCACAATGTCCAATCTGTCATGCGGTGTCGCAGCCATTGTTCCTCGGTCTTATACACCGGTTATTGGGTAGCTACATGCGTTGCATTCACCTATATTGCCAGACACGTCTCATGCTAATTTAGAGCAAACAGACAGCATTACGAATGGAGAACTTCAAACGTGCCGATTCGCAGGAACATTTTTCTGATGGTAATGAACGCGTTCAGGTCAGCGTTAGGGACGATTCCGTACGCTCTTATATTCAATTAAGCTGTTATCAATTAAGCGATATCATTGGCCAGTTGAGGTTAAATAAGGACTGTCCAAGCTAACGGCTGCTTTTTGCCTAGTAAAAATGATTAACAGGTTAACATATAAGCAAAGCTTTTGTTACTCTTAGGGCCGATTTCACCAACATTATTATTATGGACCAATAGGAAAATACCTTATCGAAAGGCAATTTGACGGAAGCTGTCAAAGGTCTCAGAATATCAGTGATTTCTATTAAAATGTTGAATAAAATCGTGAAAATTCGACTGTATTATAAACAAGACCACTTTTTGATTCCAACATGATGCTTTTGTACAGAGAAGACAGGACAACGTTCATGTATTTTGATTTATGTTATAGGTGTACATTTGACCATCCGTTATCCCCTCAGCGAATGGGAATGGGAGAAATAATAGGTCGATTTTCTAGCTGTTAAATTTGGCAGCAGGTTTGGTCGTTTGTTAATTCATGCCAATCTCGAAATTTGTTAAGTTCAATATACTGTGTGTATATTATGAGATCATTATAGCTACACATACCTGTTGAATTGTGCGGATTTGCAAGAAAATAGAATATAAAATGTATTCCAACCAATTCCTCATCTCTCTTTACATCATAATAGTAATCATTTGTTATAAATTCATGGGTTAATGAATATCTTCAAAGCAATCAAAACAATATGTCGTCCCCATCCTAAAACACTGATATGTGTAAAACAAGTTAATCCCTACATCTCCGAGGTGCATAATGCAATTACTGTAGACATAGACCTAAAATTATTAGTAATTACTGAAAAATAATGTCGGGCTCATGCACGACTTAACGTAACCGAATTTAAGGATCAGCTGTTTCTACACCAGTGTCCTTCACGTGTTACGCCGCCAGATGGTAACTAGCTAGTGATTTCAAGTGGTGGTCAACGTTTTGGTGACGTCACAGCCATTTTTGACATGATTCGGGTGGTTTCGGAACTCGTCTTACCCTTGGATAGCCCTTTCTATACTGTTCTATGCTCGTATTGACGTAATTATAATAATTCTGTGGTATCTCGTGTTCCATGACGATTTACGGTCAAAGCCAGCCGGTGAATCATCTGTTGTTTTTGTTTGAGATGTTGAAGAATTTGCGGTAGAGATTTGTTTTGGTGTTCGTCTTCGGGTGTGTTTTTCTGCCTTGGACTTGTTTTTTGTGCGATTAATTGAGGATGGCCATGCCTAGAGCAAAAAAAAAAACGAGAGCCGCGCTGGTATCAACTCCTGACCGTGGTGAAGAGGTACCTGCAGAAGGCACCTGAAGGCAATCGGACATCGCCAGAGGAGCGCCTAACGATGACGTCGTGTACACGATAAATCTGCACGAACCCCTAAATACGTGGTTATGTTGAATGTACCATCACCGATGGTGCGACTGATTATACACTGAAATTAAAACAAAAAACTGCAACTGCAATTGTATGTATAAATGTTGAAACTGTTGAACAGTTTCGAACCAGTGGGGTTAAAATATCGTTGAGGAACTGGAAAGAAGTGTATGAATGTGTTGAAATGCAACACCTAACAAAAATTTGAGTGAAAAGGCTTTTTCATGTAAGGGTTTGGAAGTGCAAGTTTGCAAATATAGGATAAACTATAAGCACACAGTAGGTGATATAATCACATATGGATTACAAAAGTTGCAGTAAAGATGGAAAAACCTTCAGCTAATCTGAAACAATAGATTTTACTCAGACATTTTTAAAAATTTTGGCTCAGTTTTACATAATTTCATAATATTTAATAAACTGAAAATATTTCAATGACAAGCTGTCACTTCATATTTTACGGGGTTAGGTTTTGAATACTTTGATGCTATTTGTTGCCAAAAATTTGACGGAGAGATCTTGAGGCTGATTGGGTATATTTAACGGACTGTTTGGTACTCGTACCCTATTGGTGCAGAATAATGGTTTGTTAAATTGTGAAATCCACCCTAAGTCAAAGCTGAACTATTTTGGATTCTCACCTAACGCAATAAGTTTTTTAAAAGTTATCTAAGTACTCGATCAAGCTGTGTTATGATTTCTTAAGGATTCGTTTGTCTCAAATCTGAATTTAAACCTGTAAAACAAGGTGTCCCTCAAGGATCAATCCTTTCGCCCTTGCTGTTTAGTGTTTATGTGGCTGATATGTCTGAAGCTATTGCTTATGCAAGGCATCATCAGTACGCCGATTACTCACAACTTTGTATTGCTATTAATAACGACAATTTGGGCACAACCGAAAATCACATTAATTCAGACTTGTTAGAGGTAAACAGTTTTGCCATACGCCATAGTTTAAAACTTAATGCTTTTGGATCAAAAGCTTTAATTTTGGGATCTACTCGTAAAATTCCACACTTAGGAGAAATATTGGGCGTAGTTTGAATATCCGTATAAACAATGAACAATGTTCAGGAAGCAAAGCATCTAGGTGTAAACTTCGATAATGCATTATCATTTGAACCACACATAAAGAAAAAATTGTGGGCAGCTTACATACGATTAAAAAATATCTCCAAACTGAAAATTTTTTTATTGCCTAAGAAACAGTAGTTCCTTTGTCAGAATCTCATACTGTCGCTTTTTGACTATGGAGATATAGTTTATGGGAGCTCCTTGGCGTACACTACTAGAAATACGATACAAAAAGTGCAGAACGCCTGCATGCGATTTTCATTTAACTTACCTTATCGTAACCACATAACGCCTTACCTAAACATTTTGTGTATACTGAATATGCTAAATCGCAGGAAACATCATTTATTTAATTTCATCTATAGAATAATAAAATCAGGAAAACCTCCGTATTTGAAAAATGAACTTTCAACTTATAAGCATAATTACGGAACAAGACAACCAGAATATTTTTATTACTCCGCGACATAGGTCTGCAGCGTTTCAACGTTCGTTTTCATTTCTTGCAGTTCAAATGTGGAACAGTCTATATAATAATGTAAAAGTAATGTCACAAAGAGTGTTCTCAAAGTATATAATGGCCATGCTTCTTCATTGCAAAGTTTACTTTTTCAAATTTATCTTTTTCAAATTTATTGTTTTATTAAGATGGAGAAGCGAGCGTCTGATGGTAGATGTGTATGTGTGTGTGGATGTGTTTCGGTGTGGTTAACTGTACGATGGATGTCTTTTAAGTTTTGCATATAGAAACATAGTAGGCCGCGCGGATCGAACATCAATACTGAATCTTAACCTCACTCTTTAGTAAACTTAAATTCAAAGTTTTACAACAATACGTGCAGTGTTCTTACTACAGTGAATTTTTAAGTATCACCAAGTCATTAGAAAAATAGAACTCAACCGAGAACATTTTCGCGCCATAGCTTATTACAACCTTCAGAGACAATTATTGCAACAGCAATACCTTGCTGAGTTACTGTCTGTTTTCGACAACGAAGCACCACATCAGTCAACAATTTTCCGTTGGTATGGAGAATTCAAACGTGGACGGGTGAGTCTTAGCGACGATCCAAGGGTGGGTGCACCAGAACCGGCAGTCACCCAGGAAAACGTCGATGCTGTGCGCAAACTCATAATTGAAGCTAGACATGTGACATATCGCGAGATTGAGGCGTTCTTGAAGATCTCAAAGACCTCAATTCAAAAAATTTTACATGAAGAATTATTAGTAAGAAAATTAGTTTCTCGTCGGATACCCCACACCACCTGTTGACTGAAGAGCAGAAAGCAGCCAGGGTCAATTGGTGTCAAAAAACGCTTGACTGTTTCAATTCCAGAAACTCAAAAAATGTGTACAGCATTGTTAGTGGTGATAAATCGTGGATTTACTGTTATGAACCAGAAAATAAACGACAGTCAGCTGTTTGGGTGTTCCAAGGTGAAGAAAATCCAACAAAAGTCATCCGCTCTCGAAGTGTTTCGAAAAAGATCGTCGCGACATTTGTGCAATAATTCCTCTTAATGAGCAAAGAACTGTTACTGCGGATTTGTATACCACCATTTGTTTGCCAAAAGTCATCACCGAGCTTTGAAAAATCAACCCCGAAAGAAGAATCATCCTGCACCAAGACAATGCAAGCTCGCACACAGCCCAAAAAACAAAGCAGTATTTAACGGAAGAAAACGTGGAATTATTGGACCATCCTCCACATAGTCCCGACCTAAGTCCTAACGATTTCCTTACTTTGCCAAAAATTAAAAACAGACTGCATGGTCAAAGGTTCCAGTCACCAGAAGAAGCAACTGACGCATTCAAAAATGCCGTTTTGGATCTGCCAGCAAACGACTGGAATAAGTGCTTCGAAAATTGGTTCGAGCGCATGCAGATGTGTATTAATCTTCGAAAAACAATAAAGTGATTTAAAATTACCTACTGTGTTTCCATATGCAAATCTTAAAAGACATCCCTAGTATGAGGGCTCGTCGGTGTGGCTTCGCGTCTGTTGCTTTCTGCCGCTCTTCGCCCCCTTTCCGGTGCTCCCCTCCCGTCGAAACGTTGACATTTTATGTGTGTAAATACATATTTTTTTCTGTGATATCAATGGTTCATGCTTATAATAAATTAAATCATTAAATTCCTAAATACTGTTTGTATATTACAGTTTGGGTAAATTAGTATACAACAGGGCATTTAAACACCTACCCTACTTATGTAAGGCTGTGTGTTAACGGTCATTTGTGATCGCGAGTCTGTCCTTTTTGTCAAAAATATTATTGTTTGAGTGTATTTTGTATAATACGGTGGAATGTTTTCTTTTTGGCAAATAAAATGTATTTGAATTTGATTTTGAATATAAGAATGTTTGTGAAGATCTTGTGACATAGTCTGGCACGTTTTTCCATTTATTGTAATTTTCGGAATCGCTTATTTTGTGCATTGTTTGTTCGCTGCAATGCAGAAAAATCATGAGAACTGAATGTAACTGGAGAAGCACTACAATTGCAAAGGCTACATTGGAGGCTGAGAAATGCCAAAAAACTGGTACGAAACTGCCGATGATGATCTTGATCTTGATACCTGTAACAAACTGTGGAGATAGAGTTAGAGTAGAGGAAGCTTCAAAAACATAACTGTTGAGCCATTACTAAAAAAATACAAAAATGTGTAGTGGGCATATCTGTGTATAGTCAACGCCAAACAAAGTGGCGTGCACGTCATCGCGATAAAAATTCCCCGACCTAATGCCTAGGTTTCTATCACAAACAATTGCTCTATTGCAGTTTCATATTAATGTGATATATAAATTGTAAAATGGTCATTACTCTCTTATTATGGTTAATAGTCATATAAAAATTGTTATTAAAATATCACATAAGTTGCTTTCTGATAAATTTAGACGCATTATGCAAAATAAAATGTTTTGCAAACGCTCCAATCACTTATCGACATGTAAACGCACTAAACCGATTTCGCAGCGTTGACACATTGTCACCTTGAAACTTATTTAAACTGGGAACTGACATTTGTATTAATTTTGACACTGAATCAATTTGTGGCATTTCAAATCTTTATAAATCCTTTGGCCCCGCATACTGTAAATCAACAACTGTTTGTTTCAAAACAAAATTATTCATTTTACAAGTAGATAAAGGCAATTTTGGTATATAAAGATGCCCAAACAGTTAAATAGTCGGTGTAAGCAACTCGTGGCCTCGTTAATGCACTACTTTGAGCAAGAAAGGGACAACAACGGGCCTTTGTTGCCTTTAAATGCTGTTCAAGAGGTAGGTTATTAATAATTATATGTAATGTATATTAATAATAGTGAAATTTTATTTCATTTTTTGTAGCGTGTTGCTGCTGCTTTAAAAATTAGTTTAAGGACATTTAGTCGTATTTCCGAGGGTGTGAAAAGTGATGCAAATTTAGAATCGCCCAAGAAAAAGCGGAGTTATATTAAACGTGTAACCAACACAGCGACATTGGATACAAGTGCCATTCGAGAAGTGATCTATAATATGTATCACAAAAGTAAGATCTTATTATAATAACTTATCAGAAATTTGCATTAATTTGTTAACTAAATTATAATGTCATATTACACATGGTTTCAGAAGAACAAGTTACGATACAAACTTTATGGTCTCGATTAAGAGATAGGGCATTATTTGATGGTAGTGCCACGTCTTTAAGGCGGTTGCTTAGAGATCTTGGATTTAAGTGGCTTAAGGACAATCCGCGACGAGGGCTCATGGAACTACCAAGTATAGCTTTGAAAAGGGTGGAATTTCTAAGGCAATACAATCAAGCCAAGGTTGAGGCCTTATACCAGTTTGTCTTCCTCGATGAAACTTGGATATTTCAAAATGGGACCATAGGTCGCTCTTGGCAAAATGGAAACCAAAAAAGCGTGAAAGCTATTAAAACAGATGGTAAAAGGTATGTACTTTTACACAATTTGCACTATAAAATTTAAAACTAATATATTTTAGATTCATTATATTACATGCTGGAAATGAAAATGGGTTTATTGAGGGTAGTGAAGCGATATTTCTTCGAAAACAAAATTGAGCGATTACCATGGAGAGATGAACCAGGACAATTTCTTGAAATGGTTTCAACATCAGTTATTAGAAAAATTGGAGAGTCCATCTATGATTATACTGGATAACGCCCCTTATCACAGCATGATATTGAACAAAGTGCCCAACAATGCATGGACAAAAAAAAAATATCCAAGACTGGTTGACAAATCAAAACATACCATTTTTAAACACAATGTTTAAAACAGAGCTATTGAGTATTGTTGCTCGGTACATAATGCTTCTTAATTATATATATTTTGGTCGACAGTTTATATTTCTTTTGTTTATTCCTATTCTTAAAATAACTGCTTTTTTAGAAACAAACCACCTAAAATATACGTGATTGATGAATTGGCGGAACAACATGGACACAAAGTTCTTCGTCTGCCTCCTTACCATTGTATATTTAACCCTATTGAGTTAATTTGGGGCATAGCAAAAGGTTACTATAACAGACATATTGGTAGAGATGGTAACAGTGAAAAAGACTGTTTGGATATGTGGAACGAGGCTCTACAAACGGTTACCTCAGACATGTGGAAAAATAGTGTTCGACATACTGAGCAAGAAATTTTTAAATGGTATGAAAGAGAACGAATTTTTGATCGACCAGACATCGAACCTTTAATAATCAACTTTGAGAGTGATGAAGATTCAGATTCAGACAGCGCTGAAGAAAGAAACTCCGACTAACTTTATTGTACAGAAAAAGCTTACACCAGTAGCTTACCTAATTTTAGAATGCATTTTTCTGTATGAATTCTGTAAAATAAATACCATGCATAAAATTTGGAGGACCCCATTTGGATTTTTATTCAGTACCTTTAAGCTATCAATTAAATATGGTAGTTTCATAGTGTCATCTGATCAATAATTGTCATACTTAATGATTATGCAAGTACAGATCTATAATTTTATTATACTATTATTTTGTTCTCATTTGAGGTTAATATTGCTTATAAACCTAGATATGTAAATAATAAATTTTATTATTTTACAAAAAGTTTGGCAACAATGTAAATTTTTCAACACACCCACCTTGATGACGTGCACGCCACTTTGTTTGGCGTTGACTATAATTGTGAAAATGTTGTGCGCGGTGGTGTGACTGGGAAGCTGGAGCACTGGCCACCCTGTGTTGGGAAGCCAAAAAAAGACGGAGATTTTGAGAGGCGCTCAAAGCGACGCAAACAAAAGGGATGAAGAAATATTTTCCCTGAAGCGTCGAGGAGTTTGGGATTATTTGCATGATCATTTATATTCAACTACCACTAGTACAGAGGCCCCGCAGCAAGAAGATTCATATTTTCCCGCAACTGCCTTCCAGGTATTATGAACTACATCCTGTATCTGACTGTTAAGATAGGTTTACATTGGTATAATTTTTTTTTTTTGACGGCGTCAACTTCTATGGTTATTAGCCGAAGGTATAATTAGTATAAGGTATAATTAGTAGTAGAGTTCGATGGTAGAGTACTTATTATTCAAGTACTAGAATAATGTTAACAAGTTGTGCTAGTGACAGTAGAGTACTACAGATAGTCCAGGGGAGAGTAAAGTGGATAGCACGTGTGGAATAGTACACTCGACTATCCACCCCCCACTTCCACAATCGTACTCTACTCTACTGGTTTGTTGGTTGACTATACCAATGTAAACAAACACAAGTTTGGTTTTGTCTGTGTTTTTCGGACTGCTTGTGCGCTTCAGTCATTTTAGTTAAACATTTTATCTCAAATTTTGCTTACTACGTTTAAACAAAAATGAAGTGGACGGAACATGAAACTATGAAATTAGTGGCGGTGTACAAAGATTACGAATGTATATGGAATATCAGCAGTCCTAATTATAGAAATAGGGCAATGAGATCAGCCGCCTACGAAGAAATCGTAAAATATATGGCAAATGAAAATTTTGGTATTGCCAAATTAAAACAAAAAATTAAAAATCTGAAATGTACTTATAATCAAGAAAATGGGAAGATAAAAAAATCAAAAAAGTCAGGTGCCGGTATAAATGATGTCTATGTTCCGAATATTAAATGGTTTGCTTTAATGGATTCTTTCATGAAAAACGTTAAAGGCTCTAGCACTACACAGGACAACATAGGCAATACAGAAAGTCAAGTTAGTAAACATTTTTATTTGTTTATAAAAAAGTTCTGTTGTGTGGACTATAATGTTGATAACTGTTTCTAGTTACGTAATCTATGGTAAAAACAAATCTCATATTATATTCCGAATTGTAAAAATATCATACTTAATCATTTAGTAAATATTCTTGTACTGCCAGGAAACAGCACCTTCGTTAGTGAAATAATTTTTTAAATTATCTCGAATTTGATTTGCCAAGTTTGTTGCCGGTCTCTCATGATATCTTTCCATCCTACGTAGCTCTGTAATTTCGGCTCTCCATTGACCAGGGTTTATGGAGCCGGTGATGATATCTTCTTCATCTACGGAGCCACGAGGTAAATATGTAGCAGGTGAGGTCTTTCGTAAAAAGTTGTGAAGAGCGCATGCAGCCAGCACTATCTTATTGACTGTTTCTAATTTGCAATTAATTTTTTTATCGAAAATTCGGAATCTGCTCACCAAAATTCCAAAGCTGTTTCCACTATTCTTCTAGCTCTGCTTAAACGATAATTAAAAATTTTCTCTAGTATACTGAGCGGTCTTCGGTAATTATTATACGGTTTCATCAAATAATGTCGTAAGGGAAAGGCATCGTCGCCAACAATGCAATATCCTGCAGGCAACAATCCATTTTGTAACAAATTTCCAAGTGCACATTTCTGGAAGATTCCACCATCAGATTGAGATCCCTGGCTGCCAATACACACATAAGTAAAACAGTAGTTGTGGTCTACTAGAGCCATTAGCACGACACTATAGGACCCTTTGTAATTAAAAAACTGGCTTCCAGAGTTGCCAGGACATAATATCAAAATGTGTTTCCCGTCTAAGGCACCACAACAACCGGGAAAATTCCAATGCTCTTCGAATCCATTTGCAATTATTTTCCACTCTTCTTCTGTTGTTGGCATCTGAAACAGAAAGAAGAATATGTTTTCCTATTACATCTTAAAAAAAATACTATTTTGTTTTTACTTAAATGGAAACTTTAAAGAAAAATAGCAAAAATCTAATTAATTGTTTTGCAGCCTTGCATAAGTAAAAAAATAATAATTTTAAAGCGATTTATATTGAGACATGAATTTATTAATGCACTTTTTTTCAGGCAAGCCAGGATGAAGAGAGTGCTCTCAAAAGTGATGGAAGGCCAGAATATACAGTGGATGAAAATACTAAAGTTTCTGCGAACACTACATTATCACGAGACCAAGCACAATCAACCGCATCGTCCCAATCAGTATCACGTGTAACTCCAAAATCTAGAGGTAAAAAAAGGCAACTTGATGACTTGAGATCAGCGGTGAACGAATTAGAAAATGTTCATAAGAATCTAAATAACCAGCCCGAGTGTCAAATAAGCGAGAATGAAGCATTTGGGCAATATATTACTGTGTGTCTCAATAAGCTGCCAGTACAAGAATCTGTTATGTTGCAATCCGAAATACAATCTTTGGTAACTAAGTATCGACTAAAGGCAGTACAGACTTCCGTGGCGGTAAACACCCCTTCCGAGATTCATTCACAAGCATTGAACGAAGAGCACTCATTGACGTCTCCTTCTAACAGCGTAGAGGACCAGGTAATCTTGGATGGGAATCTCTACTCACGACAATCTCAAGAGGAACAATAAAGTACGCTTCACCAACTAGTACCGTCTGAACCAACATTTACTTTTACTTCATCTCAATATCCGAACGAGGAACATTTCGAGCAACAATTACAATTTTCTAAGGAAAGCAGTGGACAGGAAACATTAAGTAACATACTTTCTAAAGCTTGGCAATCAGCATAATTTGTTTGAAATAATAAAAATGTTGAAATACATTTTGAATAATAAAATAAACTCATATTATTGTATTTATTTATTAAAACTTACCTTAAAGTATTCGTGTAAGGCTTCGTTCATTGCTTCACATACTGCAGGAATAAAATACTTATTGCTGGTTTTGAGACTCGAAAGAGGTGTTGTAAACTACGATAACTATTGCCTGTGGCCAGAAAATTTAAAGTAATTTCTAATTTAACAGGTGCTGGTATTGCATCCCTCATGAATGTGTCCATTTTCTGAATATGCGGCTTAATATAATTCAGCAGTGTTTCAAAACTCTCAGGTGTCATTCTCAAGCACATTCTATATTCTTCTGGGTCTTCCAAAGCCAGTTCTCTTAAAATATTGGCAGATGCTCCCAATTTATCACGTCTTTTAATCCAATCCCTTACCCAAATTCTTTTTTGTTTACTAGTTTCTTCCTTTATAACTTCCACAATTTCATTTAATAAAATATCTACAGCTTGCACTAAACATTTTTTTAAAACGGCTCGATATTTTTGCCTAACCTGCTTGTTCATTATTACACATGTTAAATCGAACTATCTTTTCAAATTACTAGCAAAAGTAAATACAGTTACTCTACCAAAATGAGCATAGTAGAGTATTTCAGGAAAAAAGTATGCTAGTGAACTCTACTACTAATTATACCAATGTAAACCAGGGTTTAGGGTATCTACCACCACCTAATGCGTATAAAGAACAACCATATCGTTATTCTATCATTGTTGGGGAGTGTTGTTTCTTAGAGTTAATAGATGTTGTTAAAAAAATACTGCATCTTCCATTTGCTTTGTTGGGCCTCGATTTATTTGTCCTCCTTTTCAAACCAAGAGCACACGAACCCCATCAGATATTCAGAAATGTGACACTTATGTTAAAATTGAATAAAGAAGTTACATGATTTGCGCTTTTTCATTTTCCTATATCGAGTATAATCCGACAATAGATTCTTTTATTTTTGATCGCTAGAACTTTTTTTGTTCACAATCTGTATCAGTAAAGATGACATCCCATTGAACAACCATCCTTCCTTTGCTTCCAAATTTTCGTCTTTCATCTTTAACTGTTCTACTATGTGTATATAATAGCTATTAATTGGATTCACATGGCACAAAATACTTCTTCAAGCAGTGCGATGACATGACAATGTATTTGCTCCAAATATTTGCATCCGACCGTATTTTGCTTTGCTGTAATTGAATCTTTGTCTTGAGGTCACACGTCACTTTTTTCGACTTCCTATTTATAGCAGTATTCCAAATCATTTTAATATACGAGTATTATGTCATGCTGGCTATAGAGATGACTAAGAAACACATTATCAATTTTTTTTCTCAAAAAGTGCATGTTTCATGCGGGTTCTTGTGCCTCCTTTCTCCAATCGTAACTTATAATAACAAATACAGCTCTGAAACTGTATGCCAAATTCCTCTTTTATAATAGATGTTTGCGGGTGATTACTTCTATTATTATCACTTTTTCTCTTCGAAGAATCTATGAATTTCATGAAACCTCATTCTGCAGCAAATTGAATTAAAAAAAAAAAGGAAAATATTTTGAAGATAGAAAGTGATAAGATAAAAGCAAACACCCGCTCAATTGTTCCATAAGAGTGGATTATTCACATACAATTTTAGAGCCATTGTTTATTATCAATCTAGGATTGAAGAAAAAATGCAAAAAAATTTGATGGATGATTATGAAGCCGGGCCTTTGGTATCAAAAATTTGATCTCATATAAAATGGACACTAATTAAGCTCCCAAAGCACGGTTGTGTAGCTAATGCGCCTACGTAATGTTAGGATGCCAATAAAGAAAACAATATAGGTAGGTTCCTTGGAAGCACCTTCATAAATTCAGCAAATTCAAGTTAGTTACTAGTACTGCATAACTTTTCTGACGAAAATAAGCTCTGAGGAGTCTGGATGTTTCAAGTACTTCTGTCATTAAACGAGTTCCAAAGCTCAACGGACTTATTTAAATTGTTTTGTGAGGTAAAAATACATATACCGCGGGCGACCTTATTTTGCATGGTTGATTCAAGAAAATCTGGCATCTTTTTAAGTACGATGGTTAGCTCTACCGAGAGGATGAGACTAATGTGGGTATATTTGACTGATCAATTAAGATCATTTTCTCAAAATAGCAATACTAAGGCCCGATTTAACTATTGATCCGCGGGATCAAGGTTCTTGATCGGGATCAAAATGGACCGATGAGAAGGCGTCGTATTTGTAGTAATGAATCAAATAAATATAGTCGATTTCTTCTAAAATGTCTGTCAAAATAACGAAAACATATAAGAGTTGTGTAAGAAGAGCCTCTTTCAATCACCTGGTTTCGCTACAAAAACATCAAAACAAGCAAAGTAGTGGTATAAGCTTTTGGTAAAAGAACCGTTCAGCCATAAAAGCTCTCTATTGTTGTTGCCTGAACACCAAAATGCTGGCTTAATTTTGTGTGAAATGCAAATTTGCTTTCTGCAACATATTTGCTCTAAAATGAGGTGTTTAAAATATTCTTATAGCATAGTTATACAACACCTTATAACGCAAATTTTTAACTGTTGCATAAACGTTAGTCAAAATGTTTGTGTTGTGGCATCCATGGTAACGTTTATAAAACAAACCCGAGCCTTGTTGTTTTGCTGTGCAATTTACTACCTTAGCCAACAAATTGCTCCCAACGGAAGCACTTATACAACTGTTGTTTAGTAACTGTTAAAGGCTGTACATATGCTAAATATGTTGGTATACAACTTCACCATAACCTAACTTTCTGCTGTAAAATTTTTGTTAAAATGCCATAACCAGTGTTTTAAGACCAACAACGCATGCATATTGGTTCAGAAGGTTTTATCAACTGCTCAAACAGAAGATATAGATCTGGTACAAATTCTGGGTAAATCATTCGACTCTGTCGGTATTTCATTTCAGACGTTTGTCAAATTGTTGTATAACACCTGCAGGCAACACCAAAATATTCTAATAACCTAAAGACAACATGGACGATGCCATGATTGTACACAACCACCCGCCATATTGGGCAAACATTTATTCCTCCATTTAATATTAAATATTTATGTTTCAGTTCGAAATTACAGATATATAGTGATAAAAATTAGTGTAATTGTGTCTAAATATAGGATTTGTGGAAGATTTAACGCTTATAAGTTCAGTTTTCCATCTTAAAATCTAGACATACTACTGATCATTGTCAAAATATGAATCAAATACGAAGCCCGTAGAAATTGGGTCACTAATTTGCACGATAATCACAATAAAATTTGCTGCGCAAGTAATTCAATAGCCCTATATCAAAGTGTAGAAGTTTATCATATACCTGTGTGTGAAATTCACAATGGCCAATATATAAGTAAAAAAGATGACTGTAATGTGTTAGTTATATATTCTTCACTTCGTCTTACATTACATAAGAAATAATTTGGTTGCAATAAAGTAGAATCACGTAACAGAATAGTTGCATAGTTGACAAAAACTGAATCTTGCACTGACGCAAATGTCCTATGGCGGCTGCAAGATGCTTACACTTTTGTTGTATAACTGTTACCTGTAGCCCTTATACAACCTCTTAAATGACTGAAGTGTCCTATTAGGTGTCCCCATTCCGCTTGTATAGCTGTTCTAAGAGGGTTTTGCTAATGTTCTTACAGTAAACAGTGCTGTTTAAGGAATACTGTACAATCATTCTTGCAACTCTAATAGGAGTGATAATTGTTAGCTGGGATTGTTTCACTTGATCGAGAAATCAAAACCTAAGATCAAAAATGGCCATCTAGAAAGCGTGTTAGGAAAACTGCATCGAAAACTGGCTTAGCTTGGTCTCCGGATCAAGTGGAAAAATATGTTTTTGTAGACTTATTAAGAATTTCTCGATTTCATTGTTTGGATTAGAGGCCCTTCTTACATAAATCGTAAATTTTTTGTTAGCTTGAGAAATATTTTATAAAAAAATGACTTATCATTAGAATCATTACTGGAAAGATGCTTTCCCACTGGTTCATTTTGATCCTGATCAAGAATGCTGATCTGCTGTTAGTAAAATCGGGCCCTTCAGGAATTTATAGAAACTGTTAAGCATATATGAATGAATTTTTTATTAGTTTTTAATTACGACGAAAGATTACATTTTTAGCTATTATTTTAGGTTTACTATTATGCTTGAATCTTTTGTAATAACAGAAAAACCGCTAAAGCAAGATTTCGACTGTCATTTCGTTCCGTAAAGCCCCACCATAGAGCACTCAATTAAAAATGTATAGTTCTTTGTTAATACATGAAATTGATTTAATCTACTTTGACAGAATAGTTTTTTTTTCACGCCGAAGTACGCGCGCAGGCAGAAGCCAAAAGGCCCAGATTGCTATGAGAATTCCAAAGAAACTTTGTTAATCCGATTTTTGAACTGAGAGGAGTCTTCATTTTGTAGATCGTTCCACAATATCGACACCTTAGGAAATAGGAGCTGTCGTATCGGCCAGTTCTGGATGTACGGAGTTCGACACAGCTAGGATGGGAGACCGAAGTCAGGCGGGTCAGAGAGGAGAACCTTTAGGAGCAAAGTCCGTTGGTATAGCGCTAGAAGAGAGCTAGATCGCCGACGGCCCGCCGTGCCGGTGCAAAGGGGTCTGTTAGAGAAGAGTCATCCAACAGTCGGATAGCCCTCCTCCGGTCAGCTTCGATCATTAATAATTTAGTTGGGGCGGCAGCACCCCAAAACGTGTGAGCAACACTCGAGGCTTGGTCTTACCCTAGCCCTAAACAAATAGACTAGCTTTTTTCCAGCAGCTGACCAGCCGAAATGAACGGGTTTTTGACAGAACTCGGCCATCCAATGAAACCATAGGAGTATTATGTAAAAAGGCCAAAAAACGTAAAAAAAACCTACGAAATGTCATCTTGCAGACTAGGTAGTTTTTAGTGTTCAAATAGTTCATTCTACGTTTGCTCGCTATGATCACTGTCCGCTGACGTTTAAGCAACATGTACAGCTACAAAACGAGGTTTCAACAAGTTCACAACAGCTTGTGCTAACATCTTGTAGAAAAACGTTATGTCACAAAAAACCTAAGAAATGCCAAAAAACGACAAAATGTCACTTTTCAGGATACCTCCGTAATAGCCGTGCTGAACGGTTCCTGTTCAAGGTACAATACTGTGTTTTGGAAGCATTAAACTGTACCAAGTAAGCCGTAATTTTTTTTGTATCTCTACATGACGGTCGTTTTCCGATAATCCATTTTAAAGCTCTTTACAACTATTTTCTTCAAATTCTGCATATCCTGGTCGGTAGTTCACCCCGAATAGACGGACAACTCATTCAAGGAAGAAAAGAGAGAGGCTAAAGAGAATTTTAATAGCACTCATGTAAATATAAGTTGGGGTAATTAGATGTATATTCCTTTTCGATTATTAGTTATATGTCTGCATTAAGCTCAGTACCCTTTCTTCTCAACCGCTACGTGGCTTTCATAGCTTCACCGTTTCGCATTAATGTCTATCTGGAAGTCGTGCTGCAATTCATACTATTCAGTTTCGCGCGTCAGCTGTAGCTCAACTTTTAATGAGAAAGGACGTGTATAAGCGAGCAAACAGGGCAAATGCTCCCCTAGGCGCTGCCTGGGGGGCGCCTGCCGTACTTAATTGAATAAATCCACTGCTGCATGCTACAAGACGTTGCTCGAACTGCCATATCATGCTGCTGGTGGCAACCAATAGTCAATATTAGCATAACACTACACCTGCTCAATATAAACCGAGAGCTTTATTGTGTTGTCGCTACCAAAATTAATATTTGCTAGGTGGTCGTGCGACATGTAGGGAAACATCGGTACATCGATCCAGAGACGTAACTTTGGGTAACTGACTAATTCCATGGGCGTTGCCAGCACTACCACCTGGAAAAATTTGTTAAAATTTGCACGATTTCCAAGATTATCACCATGCCTAAGGTTGTGGATATAACCGATTTCTGACATTTTCCTCTCAATTGTCAGAACAAACCCTGATACTGGCAAGGACGCCCAAATATGCTTTTTTTTTAATTCTATTATATGTAGTAGTTAGGTATAAGACTTTAAACTCCCGAACTAGCAAAGTAGTGCTATAAGCTTTTGGTAAAAGAACCGTTTAGCTATAAAAGCTCTCTATTGTTGTTGCCTGAACACTAAAATGCTGGCTTAATGTTGTGTGGAATGCAAATTTGCTTTCTGCATCATATTTGCTCTAAAATGAGGTGTTTAAATTATTCTTATAGCATAGTTATACAACACGTTATAGGACAAATTTTTAACTGTTGCATAAACGTTTATACAACTATTTTACACGGCATATTTGCACGTTAATCAAAATGGTTGTGTTGTGGCATCCATGGTAACGTTTATAAAACAAACCGGAGCCTTGTTGTTTTGCTGTGCAAATTTACTACTTTAGCCAACAAATTGCTCCCAACGGAAGCACTTACACAACTGTTGTTTAGTTACTGTTAAAGGCTGTACATATGCTAAATATGTTGGTATACAACTTCACCATAAGCTAACTTTCTGCTGTCGAATTTTTGTTAAAATGCCATAACCAGTGTTTTAAGACCAACAACATATGCATATTGGTTCAGAAAGTTTTATCAAATGGTACAAATTCTGGGTAAATCATTCGACTCTGTCGGTATTTCATTTCAGACATTTGTCAAATTGTTGTATTACACCTGCAGGCAACACCAAAATATTTTAATAAACTAAAGACAACATTGACGATGCCATGATTATACACAACCACCCGCCATATTGGGCAAACACTTATTCCTCTATTTAATATTAAACAATTTTTTCACTTCGAAATTACAGATATAAAGTGATAAGCATTAGTGTAATTGAGTCTAAATATAGAATTTGTGGAAGATTTAACGCAGATAAGTTCAGTTTTCCATCTTAAAAATCTAGACATACTTTTGATCATTATCAAAATATGATTCAAATACGAAGCCCGTAGAAAATGCGTAACTACTTTGCACGATAATCACAATAAAAGTTGCTGCGCAAGTAATTCAATAGCCCTATATCACAGTGTAGAAGTTTATCATATACCTGTGTATCAAATTCATAATGGCCGATATGTAAGTAAACAAGATGACTGTAATATGTTAGTTATATATTCTTCACTTGGTCTATACAATACATAAGAAATAGTTTGGTTGCAATAAAGAAGAATCACGTAACAGAATAGTTGTATAGTCGATAAAAACTGAATCTTGCACTGACGCAAATGTCCTATAGCGGCTGCAAGAGGTTTACACTTTTGTTGTATATCTGTTACCTGCAGCCCTTATACAACCTCTTAAATGACTGAAGTGTTTTATTAGGTGTGCCCATTTCGCTTGTATAGCTGTTCTAAGAGGTCTTACACTATACAATGCTGTGTAAGGAGTAGTGTATAATCATTCTTGCAACTCTAATAGGGGTATTAATTGTTAGTTGGGGTACATGTTATTCAATTTTTTTGGACTACCTGCTTATTGCAACCTTTTAATTTGTTATTTGTATATTGTTTGACAATAAGCATTATCATTATTATTTCTCTCTAGCATCTCCCTTGTTAGGGGTATTCGTATACTTATCCCAGGCGACGCCTAAGGTGAGAAGCAGGTCTGTTATATCTGCCTTAATATGTTTTAGGCCCGTATCGTCAGTCGTCCCTACAATGTAGGGCGCGTTTATGGCCTCCTTGATTGTCATACTCCTTTCTCTCCTTCAAAAATTTCTAGATTACACTTGTCCCGTGTCAGCGTCAGCGCTCTCCTATTGTGAAGATATGTTTTCTTTTTAAACTGTAGGAAATTTCAGGCTGATAAAACATGATATAACTCAAAAGCAAGCAGAATTTGGTGCAAATAGATTTGTTTGTGACATAACCTCAAAATAGAGTTCTGACATGGAGAAGTAGAAAACGATGACAATCAAGGAGGCCACAAAGGCGCCCTACAATTGTAGAGACGACTGACGATACGGGCCTTAGTCACCAAGAACCCTGCATAGAGTTCCTAGTTATTATAAGTTCGATCATCTCCTCTGAGAGGGTTTGCAATGCTTAATCCAGGATTGCACCAGAGGATGTAAGCATTTTGAAGGCAACTACCAATTTTGCAAGTTACAATGTCGAGTTTTCGCCTGCCAGGACCCTACGGACTGTTCTGCGTGTAGTGAAGCGGCTTTCTGAATTTTTTTGTAAACATGTTGGTCAAGGTCTAGCTTTTCAAGACTTGTGTGTAACTTCTTAAGGATCTTACCTGTGGTGCCAATAACTATCGGTACAATCATAACTGTATTCATTTCCCACATCTGCTTGATTTTTTCTGACAGCGGTAGATACTTGTTGATTTTTTCTGAGTAGGTACTTTGAAGGTTGACAGGGAGCGGAACCGCGATATCTATAATGTATGTTATCTTTTGTTCTTTTAACGTTAGAACTGTCAGGATGTTATTTGGTATTGTGCGGTCTGTAATTATTTTCCTGTTCCAATACATTTTATGTGACCTAGTCTCTCTAACTGGGAGTTGCGTGTAGCGATAGTATGGCTCAGTAGATCCTTCATTGAGGTAGCGCTTGACCAGTTCCAAGTAGATCATTTTTGGCCACGTCGTTGTGTCTTTCTAGATAATGTTTTGGGGCGAGTGTGGAACAGCTTGCGACAATGTGGCCTAGGTTCTCGTCTTTATCTCCACAGATTCTACATTTGATATTGTCTATATTTTCTCCCATTATTCGCTTTCTGTAGACTTTCGTAGGCAGCACTTGGTCTTGAATAGCCATCACAAACGCCTTTGTCTCCACGAACAGATTAGTGGAACGCACCCACTCTTGGGATGCTTTGGTGTCTACTGCCTGGTCTTCAATTCGCGTTCTATAGCGTCCATGTAGTGACGTAAGATTATTATTATTATTAACAAATTTTCAATATTTCTGATAGATAACAACTGTTACTGTACTACTGTGAAATGCAAATGTCAAATATTCCCTTCAAAGTTCGTCAAAAGCGTCACTGTTTGTTTCAAATTCAAGGAGAGACCATCTTATTCCTCAAGGAAAGCGTATAAGATGTGACCATAGATTTTTCGACTAGAGGGCAGAGCAGGTCAGTGGAATTCGAGGAAACACACCTTAGTCAGGTGCAAGAGCTGTTTGTCGGATCTTAACTTCGATAGAAGGAGATGTATCATGCCAGGAATTCACGTCGAATCTGGGTGACTAGTGTAATCTACCAGAACCGACCTATCGGTTTAAGCCCTTGCAATCATTCTACCATTCAATGCTTAATTCCTACCGATTTTTTACTGGATAAGCTTCACATACGCCATTCAACCACATTCAGGCATATTAATAAGTCCAAGCAAACTGCTGTATTTTAGGAGCTTGGACTAGGGAAGCAATCATACAAAAGGGGATCTAACATTCCCACAGGGGATCCCTGTTAACTTATCGACCTGCGGGCTGCCGCTCCTTCAAAACGCGGATCCGCTGTTTCGGCAAGTTGAAACATTAACGGGAAATCTCTCACGTAACCGCGCCAAAATTTCACAAAGCAATAATACAGCATTTATATAGATTCTTTCAAAATGATATGAATGTTTGCTAATTTTTTTACAATCTATGACGAATTGAGATTTTGTCATTTTGTTTCAGAATTTATATGTCTAGGTCGACAGTGTTTTTGGATTTTTTTCCAATATTCAGGCACCATTCCTAGAAACTAATACAGGCGCCTTGAGGGTTAAATCAGAAGCAAGCTACAACTCAAATAGAAAAGTTTTATGATAGTGAAAAACTCGATTTTCCCTACTGGTGAGGACGTGTCATAATTACGAAAAATTTAGTATTTGTCGCTGGTCTGTTCTCCAACTTATTTCGCCTACTATCTGCTTTGAGAATCACAAAATTATTTAAGAAGGTCGCTACCCCTTTCATTCTGCAGTTTTGTAAAAGGGGTGCCGATCTCCAAAGAGCTCTCTGGGAGCCTTGTGTTTCTTTGGATTTCCTCCTCCCACTGTACAACAAACCCACGGTGTGTGTTGTTCTTATAAGGAACCCAAAATGATCTTAGCCGGGAACCTTGCACCGCCCATGATTGCAAGGGTTGTAATGCGTGATATAATTGAGGGTAAATTAATATTAATCTCATCAATTAGGGAATAACATTAAAATATTCCATGTACAAGGCTGACAAAACAGCAGCGGCTTAGATTGTTGATAATTTTTTAAACGATAGTGTTATTTTCCTACCATCCATTCACAGATAGCTTGTACATCATTTGGTGGTAGGGCAAGGCAAGCTGATTGTCATATGGATCCAGACTGTGATTAGGCGGAATGTATCGTCTGTTAACTTATTTCGTATGGCATTGTGACGTACCTGAAAAAACCGTAAAAAATACGATATCACCGTTAGCAGTCGTTCACAATATTATCTAGAATAACCTTTGTTCTTTGTATTACTAAAAAGTCCATTGTTTCCATCGTCGAAGAATTTCCTGAAAGTTGGGACCTTTCTTTTCAGGAACAATGTATTTCATATAATTTGTAATGGCAAAGCTAATGTGCGGTAAAACAACAGCAAAAAAGTAGAAAAAAAAGTACGAGAGAGCGTTAGAATAGAGAGATGTTTCGGGCAACTAAAACAGCGTTTTCCCATTCTACATAACAAAATACGCGTCAATACAGAAAAAGTGCCCTCTCTTGTCATGAGTTGTTTTATCTTGCGTAATGTAGCTAAGTACCTTAATGATGAAGATTTTGCTGTTGATTTACCGGGAGATGGCGAACAAGAAGAAATCCATAATCAACATGCTGCCGACGTCAGAGAGGTCAATTTAGAAGAGATGCAATATCAAGAATTATTACAAATTATGTCGATATAAGTTGAAAAACGATGTTTAATTACTCATAACAAAATTAATAACACTTTCAAAATAATAACTTAAGAGAAAGTTCTTAAAATTAATAAAAAATAACATTTATGAAACATGAAGTATTTCTGTCAGTTCGGACATACGCTCATGAAAATTGGATTTCCAGTTTCTGCACTTTCATTTAAAGTTGATAAATTTCGATCAGATCCATTAATATTTTTCTTGTGAACTAGCAGTTCCTTAGCTAGCCGAAACACTTGTAGATGTTCAAGTAAAACGAGACGTTGTAGCTCTGTTATTGATAAATCTCGCGTTTCATCGCTTTCCACTAATCCTCTTTTTCCTTTTTTTTAGAAGGCTCCTTACTGGGTCCGACTTTCATTGTGGTAGCTTTCAGTACTGGTCCTGAACTTCCAGATGCTTCTTCGGTGATTGTTTCTTCTTCAGTACAGGCTGTTGGAGTGCAATGAACGCTTTTTTGTGGGCAACCTGCCACAACAGCACCTAAAATTTAAAATATATGCTATTTATATTTATTGACAAATATGTATATATATTATACTCAATCACATCTTATACCTACTGTATGGAAAAACAAAAAATACAACTAACATTGCAATCGAGCAATACTAGGATTTGATTGGATTTGATTCTCCTTGTAGAAAATTGAACAGTTCTTGTTCCCATCCTTTCAATTTTATTGGTTTGTTTCCGGTTTGATTTCTGTCTGTCTTCGCTTTTAATCTGGTTTTTATGTTTTGAATCTTGTTCCAAATCTGCCCTTCATTATATTTAACTTCTAATTCGGCTTCTAACTTTTATTTCTTCAACCGCCTTACGTCGTTCATTTTTGAATTCCGGGATGTTAGATTTTTCCAACAAAACAGAATACTGTTTAATTATATTAACAAATACTGTTTGATTTTCAGATGAATGGTCTTCAGAATAGGTTCACATCATGTAAATCAACAAATAATAATCGACCTAAGCACCACCGACACAAACGTTTACCGGTATACAGTAGTAACTGCTCGCAATATAGAAATTGCCAATTCGGCGAGAAAACAAAATACAAGTCGGAAATCGAAAACCAGAGTGCCTACTCAAGTATTTCATTAGCACTTGAGTAGCCTCTCCGTTTCTCGACAAATATTTTATGCATATCAAAACCGAGTAGGCTCTCCATAACAGGAGTAGTTACTCGCTACAATATGGAGTCGCTACTTCTGAGTACCCACTCACCTTTATGCATATCACCCATTGACTACGTGACGACGTGGCTTGGAAACCTAAGGATTTTCAGCCAGTGGCGTAGCTGGAAAGCCTGTGCAATGAATGTGACAGCCCTAGAGAGCTAAAATTTTCTGCAAAAAGCTCAATAGCAGTACGAAGTATATTTTGCCCCTAGAGTGGCAATCTTTGCAAATAAACACTCTAAAAATGGCTTTGTACTCCTTGCCAGAGAGTAACACCACCGAGTACTTCATAATTTCGGACTCATTTACAAGTTTCCAAACGAGATATGGTATGGTATGGGTCATCGTCTCTCCGTCATTCTTTCGGTAACTAATCAAAAAGTACCAATCGGATTTCGATCAAATTTTGACAGCAGATTGGTTCTACGCTAAGGGCGAAAAACCCTCCAAGATTTTGTTATATGGTTTTGATGAGTTTTCACTGAGTTTAATACGCAGCTTTCTGATAAATGGGTCCCAAAAGGTCGTCGTTGATCGGTGGAAATCAAAGATGATTCTAAAATAAATTAAAACACTAAATTGCATTGAAATTGAAATAAATAATTCTAATCAAAGTGAAGACAAAATATTAAATTGTGATGTTTAGGCTTCCTTCTTGGATTTGAGAGTAACCTAACGTATTGTAGAAAGAATCCTGTGTGACCATTTTCTGGTGTAATATATTGACAACGTGGCAGATTGCATGACCTTGTGCGTCACTGTTGCTAGGCAATGTGGCTATGACCTTCGCTTCCATCTCTTTCTAACATGTTTTGATGCACACTTCTCGCACTTCTCTCTCGTACACACATTGAACTCAAGCTGCGATTTTGTAGTATTCATTTTTTTTGCTGACGACCCACAATTATATCATAGTTTCAATCATGAAAATCTAAGAATTACGGGAGCACAAATGATTGAGGACCTGATTTCTGTTGAAAATTATGCAACATAGCATTGTCTCCGGTTGAATCCCTCTAAGGCCAAAGCAAATTTTTCTCCTAAAAGTCTAATCACTCATTTACTAAAAATAATTTTAAAAGGCCATGCTATTCCTATAGAAGAATCGGTTGAAAACTTAGGATTGGTTATTGATGAAAAATTTATTACTAACGTAAATAATTAAACTAAAAATTGTTTTAACGTTTTACGGCATCTGTACTTAAATTAAGAAAATAACTACTACTACCACTTCTAGATTCAGTTCCAGATGAAAGTCTACAAAATTTCATGAGATTGATTTTCATTTTATATGAAAATATGATCATATTATTTCAGGTTTTGAATAGCGGAATTGATTGAATGTTGCAAAGTTATACAAATTTCATTCATTATGCTATGTTCACAGACTCCTACATACTTCAGTTCCTTCATGTTTGAAAAATGAACTGATATCTCGTAAGCATATACACTCACGGAATATTCGGTTCACTGACACTGTAACTATGCCTCTTCAAAGAACTTCATTATTTCATAAATGCTTTACCTATAATATGATAAATCTATACAGGGTGATTTACAAGTCGTGACCAAAAATGAAACACCATACACAGTACCGCATTTTAGGGGGTCTTCCATGTAACATTATTTCTTCGAGGGCTTCAATTTGCTACAAATAATTACTCTTGTGTTTTTTCCTATTTTTATTCTTATAAAAACGGTGCACTCTAGGAAAAAACATGCTCGTTAATTTTAAGTAAAGACTTTTACATATGGACAATACTGTTAATTCACATACCAAATTTTAGTAAATTCCAGTTGACGGTTTTGAAGATATTAAGAATTGTTTTCTATTTTTAAACTTCAACACCCCGTATCTTTTTAATGAAGCCCTTGAGGAGAAAATGTTACATAGGATTTTGTATAATGTTTTATTTTTGGTCACGATTTGTGGATCACCCTGTATAATGCATGACCAGCCACTGAAATGTTGATTTTATTAATTTCAAAAAGCAAATTAAATTATATTTGATGAGCACATCTGAATTAACTCTCCGTATATAGATCATCTATATTTCCGCATATTTCTGCATATTATATCAATCTTTGTACACATATGTATGTGTACGGTGTGATTAATTTGCAATTTTCGTTAAAACTGTTTTAAATATTCTAGTGCTAAGTGTTCAATTGTTAAGTGGTGGAATAGCTTTTGTCTAAGCTTCGCCCTAAATAAAAGTTATTATTATTATTTTGAAAATCATTCCAGTAGCGGTGGAGTTAAGAGCGAAAAACAAAACATTTAAGAGCGTTCCCAAACTTCTTTTTGAGAAATAAATGTTTTTTTACATTATGTGTACTTTTATTGCGATCAAACAGTTCAACTATTCGTCATCATTCGTCGGAGCGGTCCGGTGGACCTTTACCCTTAGTTAAAAGTCTCGTCGGACTGTTAGTCTGTCAGGTCTGGCTATCCAGATACCAAACATGTTTAAGGGGAAAAGGGAAAGAAGGAAAGAAAGTAAGGAAGAAATAGAGCAAAGAAAAGAAGTAAATCATTTGAAATAACTTAAGAATTATTGTTTTGACTACTCGAATTATTTTGTAACTCCAAAAAATAATTTTGATTGGTTTTGTATACTGAAATAATTTTGGCTGGTCTGAATTTACAATTTAATTTTGATCACAGTGCGAGGCGCGGCCTGGAATGTTTGCGAACTTGCTCGACTGTGTAGTCTACTGAATCACGCAACAGAGGGTTGTGCGATTCCGCTTGATTATAACGCTGGTGCGCCTGTTCTTTTACGTAATCCCTTAGATATGGGATATCAAGATCTCTGTGAATAGTCTCATTTGACACGCACCAGGAGGCGTTAGTAATTGTGCATAGAGTTCTGTTTTCCAGGACTTGCAGTCTCTGCATGTGCAAGAAAACACCAAGCCGCGCATGCGTAGGTGATTACCGGACTTATGACCATTTTATACAACCGAATCTTGTTGATCAAACTTTTCTGCACAACAAAGGATAAAGCTGCCGAAAGGTAATTTGGAATCTTGTTTTCAAAATATTAGTATGTTTCTGCCAGGTCAACCCCTTGTCAATGATGAATCAAACAGCTTTTCGCACAACAAAGGATAAAGCTGCCGAAAGGTAATTTGGAATCTTGTTTTCAAAATATCAGTATGTTTCTGCCAGGTCAACCCTTTGTCAATGATGAATCAAACAGTTTTTCGCACTTACACATCTAAGATATATGTTTTCAAAAATTATCACCAACGATCCGAAATAGTGTTTCTGAAGTTGCAACAAAGTAATATAGAAAAAAATATAAACTATCATACGTATACCGCTGGTTCCCTGTTTGCAAGCTTACATTGTCTATGGCGTGCGAAAAACTTGATCGATATATAAGTGCACATAATGTGAAAAAACATTCATTTCTCCAAATTTAAAAACATAATAGCAAAAAAGGAGCTTTGTCAATTTGAACCTAAGTCCTGCGGTTCAGAAATCGCCGTTCTCTCCCATTACGCTACGACGCATCTGGGTACTACTTTATACCACTGCACTTGACACTGATAAATGTCAAGCAAACTTCGATGGCATATCAAATATGATATAAACAATTAGAATACTCTTGAAAACTATACAAGATACAGTGCTGAAACTTCAAATAATGTATTAGGGACTAATACCGAGCATTTTGCCTAATTTTGAAGACGGTCAGCTGTTTGATATTTGTATACTGTTTTTTCGTTTTCTCGAATTTATTTTACAATATTTTGAACTTGCAGAATACTATACTAAAACTTTTAGAAAAAAGTCCAGGGAATTATATTTCTTCGTAAAGAAACTGGATCACGTGACCTGCTTATTTGACAAAGTCATACAGTCATCAATAATGCAGCTATTCAGCACATGCTACACACTCACTAGTCTAAGACAGTTTGAAACATAAGTATGTCTTCATTTTGCGTGATAACTTTATAAATAGTTCAGCGTATTTCAATATGAAATACTTATTTTTATAAACTTTAGGGCTCATGTGTGACCGTGTAAATATGTATACACAAGAGTATGAAAAAATCTCGAAAAAAATTGTTTTCTTTGCAACAAAAGGTGAAGGACACATCCGCTTTAGTTTAAGATACAGATAAGATTTCATGACGTAGCGACAATGCTAGCAAGAAATACAAGTACCCAGATAATAATTATAATATTATATAAAATACAGGGTGATGATGGATATAACGTGTATGTGTACGGTGTGATTAATTTGCAATTAAAACGGTTTTAAATATTCTAGTGCTAAGTTTTCAATTGTTAAGTGGTGGAATAGCTTTTATCTCAACTTCGCACATGCTACATACTAACTAGTCTAAGACAGTTTGAAACATAAGTGTGTCTTCATTTTGCGTGATAACTTTATAAACAGTTCAGCGCATTTCAATATGAAATACTTATTTTTATAAAACTTTAGGGCTCATGTGTGACCGTGTAAAATTTCAGCTCTAAATATGTATACACAAGAGTATGAAAAAATCTCGAAAAAAATTGTTTCCTTTGCAACAAAAGGTGACGGACACATCCGCTTTAGTTTAGGATGTGTATATTGAGGTATGTTTTTCGAATATCGTACCGAATCTCTTCAATTAAAAGCAACTACGAAATGCTTCAATTTGTCTAGAAGAAAAAAACGTAGCTCGTTTTTCGCATTAAAACAACAATTATTATCTCTCGGAATGGTTTGTGATTTATGTCGGCAAGGTAAACTCGTGTATTTTGCTATAAAATGCCCTTTGAACGAACGCTGTATACTGCTCCGTAAACTTTGGGTTAAACAAATAGAAATTCTTAAAGACAACTTGACCAGTCAACTCCAATTTTGTTGTAGTTACTGAGAATGATGAAGCCTACGATTTAAAGAATTTAGCTGTGTGAAATTAATGTCGCATTATCAGCAAGTGTCAAGATCTGCATTTTGCCTCAGTTTTCGGCCATAACTTTTTTACTGTTAGTCTGTAGGTCTCACAAATACCTAACAATCTTATTTGAAGAGTTTCTTGGTTCCTGCCAACACTTTCGGTTGAATTCCAAGAAACACGTTTTCCAATTTTTTGTTGTCGAATGAAAGTTTTCCACACAAAATGGTGTACTAATTTTATGCGTCCATGCCCCCTCGAATAACTTGCATTATTAAACCAAACTTTACAATTATTTCGTTGAAATTTGCTAATACGATTAAACTATACAGGGTGACTTTGAAGTTGAGTCATTAATTTTCAGATAATGATTGTAGAAGGAAGATAAACCAAAATATGTGTGTAAAAATAAAAAACATATGTTACCTTGTTTTATAAAGTGTCCTCCCGACAAGTATTTCAGTGCGGACCTGTATTTGATCGTGCGGTCTTGGAGCACCGGCATGCAGTCCCCTGTGAGGTCCTAAGTCACCTGATTCACGAGCCCTTTGTACTACATTAACAAAGGCACGAGGGGTTGGTTGCACTCGATTGGGAAACCGATCCGCATAAATCCGTGATGCCGAGGCAGCATTTTGTAAAGACTCCCCCGCCGGAAATAAGAATCATGTCCACAAGTTCAGCATTTTCGTAAACATGTGCCATTTTTTATTTCGTTTAAGTCACGCAACAAACACCACTATTCGCTCACGCGTTACCGACTGATACATTGACTGAATACAACTGAATAAAACATCGTGAGAAGCGTTTCAAATTCTTTTGCTTTTTTGTTTCCGATGCGATGAACCGATAAGGCAGATTATATCCGTTGTTTCCAAACACGCGCACATAATATTATTATTGAGACAGGGCGGTACTCAAACTTCTAAAGGGCTATAACTTTGTTACTTTAATTTTACCAGAAAAATGTTAAAAGAAAAAAACATTTCTTTTCATCAGATCTACTCACTGTTAAAATAAATGACTCAACTTCGAAGTCATCCTGTATAGATAAAATCAAGTACAATGCAAACAGCAATGGACTCAACTTCCACTTTGATTAAAATTCAAAATAATTTATTGATTCAGTTAGATCTACATTGTAGACATTGGACAACTCGGTGTATACAGATACAGGTATAGATAAAATAAAGTACATTGCTAATAACAATGGTAATATAAGGACAGTGTCAGTAATGCATACATAGGTCGCAATTTACCGTTTAATAAGATTTGTCAGAAACATTGTGGTACGTGACAAATTCATTCGTCATAAAAGTCATATTTCAATAGCCTTTTCTGCAAACGTACCTTAAAAAGTCCTATGTAACGCCCCTTAACGCTTTTAATCTCTTTTGGTAATAACTTGAAAAATTATATTCATGCCGAGATTTCAATGGAAATTATGTTAAGACGTACGCCTAACATTTTCTGTACTGAAAAATATGTGTTAAAGGCTTGTTAAGGGAGATGCATGTCACTGTCAGTGTCTTGTGTCTAACAAATACCACAGGCAAGATGACTCAGACTGTGTATTTTAAATATATTTTCTAGGTCCCATGCAATAATGCCAGATCAAATGAGTAAACGCGCGCATAGTAGACGTGTTTAGTGCTGAACTGCTGAGGTATTTGATATCCTCCCAGCCTAGGAACTAGATAAAAAGAATGTCCAAGCTTCTACATGGAAAGTCATCTTGGAACACAGTCTCTCCCATCGTAGTCCATTTATGTCCAGACAAAACACAACATGTCCAAAAGTAGACTGTACAGGTCCGTATTTTTCTCAATGGTATTAGAGTAATCTAACAAAATGAATGATTATTTTTATAAGAAGGTTGGAATTTCTTGCCTTTAAAAAAATTGGAATTCCAGTCAAGGTTATCAACTGTATCCAACAGCTAAATGTAATGCAGCCTCTTGTGTGGTGGAGACAATTTTTTGTTTTCTTATATTCTTTAACAATGTTGAAAATTGTCTTAGGACTTAAAGCCTGTTTTGTTCGTCACACGTTTTTCAATATCATGAGTTTTCATTTCAGGATGCTCTAAAATTTCGCTCTTATAAACGTTAAGGACAATTTGTTATGCCTGAATATTCAAATGTTCCTCTTGGGGAGGAGGCATCACTGGAGAGGAATCATGACTGAAGGAAGCATTGGGAGAAATATTCATCTGCTGTATCCGTAGACAATATACTACCGTATAAACACACACTATGTGTGCACCGAATATGAACAGCAACTGCCGACGTCGGCGTGCCAGCGATACCCCGAGCCTGAGTTCTATTTTCTCGAATCCTGCATTTGTTCGTAGTTTTATGGTCTAATGACCAATAGCTATTGCAACGCTTAGACTGCTGCCGCTTTTCCGCGCTGAATCTTTGTTGTGCCGGGGCGTAAATGGACGAATAGGGTATAGGTCATAGATTTTAATGAGTTTGACTTTACTTTGTTTAGTGGTAGCAACCTCAAAAACAGGCAGCATGTTTTTGTTTCATAATTTCGACGTGCAACATACCCAGATTGATTTTAAACACGCATTTGAGTTGTACCCATGTATCAATTAATTCCACCCTCTAATAGTCGCACGACATAATAAGTAGGAAGCATTAATCATTCGGCTCATTATTCAACCGATATTAACCCCCAAAATCCCGTCATACCAAAATAATATTTGTCCTCGTCATGTACTCGTGTCTAATAATGGCGTTTACCTGGTCCCGTTGGTTGACGCCAATTTATGAGCTGTCAGACTTTGACGTGGACGATGCGCACATTAGCTAGAGTTTCCTAGTTTCACTCGGCGCGGAGTTAAGATGCATGCATACAGGGTCTACCAGTGAGTTGCGAGAAAAGATCTTCCTGATGTTTGAGTCTACTAAGAATTGGGATGTTTCATAGACATAAAGAGACATGAAGTATGAAGCGATTTGTATTTTATTTAAAGCGTCGCCAAATTCCCGCATTAACATTGTAGTGTGCCCACTCCAATTATATACATGTTTGTGTTCATTAGAAAACTTTCCTCCATGAATTTAGCGAAAACCGCTGATTGAAAAAAAAAACGCCGTGTCACGTCAAAAGATTTGTCAAGGGGGACAACCTTTTACTCAAAAAACCTCCTTTCACCATCGTCCCCCAGGGTCATTTCCTTAAACATTTTGACAACGAGTATGGAGTAACAGATTATTTGAAAGTTCTTCCGAAGTTCTTTATTTTAATGTTTGATTTTTGAAATCAGTCGATTCGTTTTCGAGAAAATTAGAAAAAGCTTTACTTATCCTAATTTGTTTAGATAGAAAGCAAAAACACACGCAAATATCACTTTTTGTTTCAATAAGAGTTCAAAATGTTGCCAGTTAGGGTTTGCCAAATCTACAACTCGTTTATAATTTAAAACGGAAACTACCAACATAAACAGAAATTCGGTGGCAACGACTAAATAACAACCCGAATTTTTTTCCGTTATTCTTTTCATCAACAGAGATATCCAGGGCGAACTGTACTTGTTGTTATACCTGTTCAGTTATTTGTTGCTAAGCGAAAGAAAGAATTCAATTTGCTGTCAGTTACCTCTGTCGCTCAAATCCTGACGTGCAATTCGGTTTTCCGTCTGAACATAGTACGCTCCGTACAGGCGGTTAGGCTAGTGGAACGAGTAACCAGAGGATTCACCCTTAACGAAAGTATTAGCATCTTGCTTTTGGATGTCTCAAAAGCATTTTACAAGGTGTGGCACGCGGGCCTCCTTTTTGGCTTCTAAAACTACTGAAATCCTTCCTTGAAGGTAGGAAATTGCAGATCAAAATTGACAATGTCCTGTCGACAACACGGCTGATTACAGCCGGCGTCCCTCAGAGTTCGGTCCTTGGACCTATCCTTTACTCATTGCACATTCATTATGTCCCTAGTCCCAGCCACTGTGAAGTCTATCTCTATGCTGACGATACTGCATTGGTGGCTCAGTCGTGGTCTGGTCACCTAGTCCATGACAGGCTGCAAAGTGCGGTGGAGGAAGTATTAGATTGGACGGATCGGTGGCTAATTAAAATTAACCATTCGAAAACGCAGGCAATCTACTGTAAAAAAGACGTCGCGGCGTTCCGTCCGAAGTTTCAATCAATGGACTTCGTATACCATGGGAATCCTCCGCTAAGTACCTCGGTGTCATTCTGGACAAACGGATGACTTGGCGGAACCATATATAGAAGCGCTAAAAACTAAATTCCAAATTACGTTTCGACAGCTTTACCCATTATTATGTAAACGTTCAAAATTAAGTTTGATTAACAAGATTCGACTCTATAAGGTGGTCATAAGACCAGCAATGACTTACGCATGTGCAGCTTGGTGCTTTATTGCTAAAACACACATGCGAAATCTGCAGGTTCTGCAAAGCAGGACATTGCGCAATATTGCTCCATGGTATGTCTCTAACAAAACTCTACATAGAGACCTCGATGTCCCTTACCTAAAGGACTACATTAAGCAACAGTCGCAGCGGCGCTATAGCCTAGCGGAATCGTACAGGAACCCTCACAAAAGGCCGCGGCTCGAACAGTAACCAAAATTAATTCATGAACTTAGAACAACCAAAATTGGAGCATTTTGACAAAATCTTTGGAAAAAATCTAATATTTTTGGACCATATCAAAATCTGTCAAGTGATTTTAACAATGCCTAAACGCTGCCTATCCTAAAAGATTCTATTCTCCTTTGCTCTCGTTCTTCCTGCTCTCCTTTCCTTCCCTTTTTTCCTTAAAATTATCTGGTTTCTGGGTTACCAGACCTGAGAGACACACAAACTGACACTGTGACTCAAGAGCTAAGGTCCTACGGACTGCTTTGACAACCAACGACGACTTGACTTGTTGCTCAAATTGAAGTTTTGGGTCATTTTGGAATAGATCCTAATACTTCATTACGCAAAATTGTTACTGCGACTGGTATTTTAGTAGACACATTTACTAAACTCCATAAATTTCAACCATTCAAAATGAAAATATTGCAAGGATTAACCGAATATGATTTGGATAGATGGTTGAGTTTTTTGAACAAATTACTGCAGCGATTAAAGATAATACCATTCATGTAAAGAATATGTGCTTGAGTCATGAATGCACATTTCATCTAAATGGATTTGTTACTAAGCATGACTGCAGGCATTGGAGCAATGGGAATCTTCATGCTTTTGTAGAATGCATACTCAGTTCCCCCAAAAAATTAATGTATGGGGACATTTTCGGAAATGATGTGATTGGGTCATGGAAATTTAAACGGATATAGTTATTTGGATATGTTGAAAAATACCATCAATCTGCCTAGGACGGAAACCGTTGAAAGCCATATCGAAGAGGATGGAAACCCTATACTTGATGAGGCTGAAATATATTTCCAGCGAGACGGCGTTCTTTCTCACTATGTTCTTCCGGTTCGGCAATGGCTAGACGGACGAGTTTGCAGATTAATGGATAGGGTGAAGAGTGCCATGATATCCCACAACCAATTTTTGAAAATGTCCGTCAGGACTTTGAACATCGCCTATATCATTGTTTGCCCAAGAACGGGCAACAGTTTTAACATTTTTTGAAAGAAAAAGTGATATTTCCGGGTATTTTTGTGTTCCATCTGAACAAATTAAGATGAATAAAGATTTTTCTAATTTCCTTGGAAACGAGTCGACCGATTTTAAAAAATAAAACGTCAAAATAAAGGACTTCGAGATACCTTTCAAACACTACTCAATACCCCTTCTCATTTAAAATTTTCAAGGGTATGACCCTGGCTGGCAGAGGGTGTAAGGAGGTGAAGTAGTTTTTGGTTGAAAAGTTGTACCCCTTGAAAAATCTTTTGGCTTGTCTCGGCGTTTTTTCTTTTAATCAGTAGTTTTCGATAAATCCGTGGTGGGAGGTATTCGAATGAACACCCTGTATGAACTAAGCTTGTGGAAAACATTGTCAGTCAGGCAATGATTATACAGTGTTTTTCGATAAGGTTCACCCATATTTTTTTGTTACAAGTCTCAAATTTGGTTTGATAAAATTGATGCATAGTATTTATCTCTATTCGTCATTATCTGTCCGAGCGGTCTGTAGGATCTTTGATTTTGGTTAAAGTATTGTAACCCAGTAGCTCTGTCTTTCCTGGTAGCCCAGATAAGAAGAAAGAAAGGATGGAAGGAGAGAGAAAGAAGAAATAAGTGCGACAAATTAAAGGTTCCCTTGGCATTGCTAACTAGTTTGTCAGTGCGAGCCGCGGCCTTGCGTGCTTGCTAACTTGCTCGACTGTGTAGTCTACTCAGTACCTTTAGATAAGGGATGTCTGGCTCTGTCAAGGGTCACCTTGGAGCTTAGGCTTGGTCAAAACGTGCAACTACAAAACGAGTTCCCAACAAGTGTCCATCAGCTAGTGCTAAATTAACACCTTGTAGAAAAACCTACATAAGGGCCTTGTCACACGCATCGTAAGTGTAGTCGTTTCGTAAACGTATCGTTACGACGGAACGCTTCCGAGACATGCTGTGTTCCACACACGCATCGTCACGTACTCGTATCGTTTTGCAAGATCTCAGTTGAAATCATGGCGTCAACGGTACCAGATGTTTCTGGTGTATCCATTGATGATGTTACATTTTCTTCAGACGAACAAGATTTTTTATTGCTTGATTATGTTAGAAGTAGAAAGCGACATGCTCATTGGATCCATCCATACATCGCAAGTAATAGGAAGAAAAGATTGTTTCTCGCTGCACGTGGACTTTCAGAAGATGATAATAAAATCCGAAGCTTATATCGAATGAGGAAGAAGACATTTCAGCCATACCGAGAGCAATTGAACAAAACTTTTGAATTTTACGCTTGCTTCTACGCCTGCCTTACGCCCGACCGCTACGACTATCGTAATACGACAGAACATCTCATACGCTTCGCTGCATACATACGGGCTCGTTTTGCTCTCGTCCTACGCGCGTATTACGATACGATTACGATACGAAGTACTGTGCGAAGGCTTTAAAGTCACAAAAAACAATATAGTGTAAAAAAATCGACATAATTTCACTTTGTTATAATGCAGTAATTTGTATGAAAAGATGATCGAGCAGATTTCTGCGCTTATCCAAAGAAGGGTCACCAAATCTATTCAATAATAATCAGTAGTATCATCCCCTTGGAGGATAGACACCATCACACCATCACTCCTGTAGCATAGATATTTTAGAAGTGTCTTTTGCACTTTTTCAGTATTATTTTTGTAGATTTCATCCAAATAAGTGAACCGTATTCTAATTTCCTTATGCACTTAAGCACTGAAAAGAACTTAATAAGCGTTGTGATATTGACATTTCTACAATTTCTGATAATAAAGCCATATGTGCGACACGCATTACTTAAAATGTGAGCTGACAATCGAAATATACGCCCAAATCGTTGAAAGTTCCTTTTCAACACAAACATTTATTTTGCATGGTAGGTAAAAAATTTGACCTTCCGGGTGAATATGCAGCATTTAGAGCTGTTCTAATACAAATTGCTATTGATACACCATATTTGTAAAAATATTATAGGTTTTTGGGTGCTTTTACAATCTTGCCAGCTAGAAACAGCACAGGTTATCAGCAAACATAAGCTCGTTGCATGACAATGAACTGCAAAGATCGTTGACGTACGAGGTTTGTTCAAAAAGTATCGCAAATTTTGAATTTTCGCGGGCTACGTATGTTCGATTTTCGATCTTTTTGTGGCGTTATACTGGCACTCATGACCCTCACTAATGTTGACAGTATCGGCCATTTTGAATTTTCTGTTTCCGAAAGAATTTGTATTCAAGGCGAAGCTACTTTGGACAAAAGCAACGTTTATCGGTGGTACAAATTGTTCTCAGAGGGCCGAGAAGAAGTGAGCGACGAAAAGCGTTCCGGACGCCCAAGCACGTCAACAACAGACGAACACATTGATGAGTCCCTGCCGCAGGGTAGAACGGTCAATAGGGAATATTAGCTTCAAGTAATGCGCAATTTGCGAGAAGCAATCCGCCAGAAACGCCCGGATTTGTGGAAGAACAAAAATTGCCTTTTGCACCATGATAACGCCCCTGCTAATGCATCGGTATTTGTGCGCGAATTTCGCGAACTCCAATAATGCCTCACCGACCGTATTCCCCAGACCTGGCCCCCTATGACTTTTTCTTGCTCCCGAAACTGAAGAGGCCCATGAAAGGACGACGCTACGCCACGACCGAGGAGATCAAGACGGCATCGAAAGAGGAGCTGAACGAGATCACAAAAAATGATTTTTCAAGGATTGGAAAAAAACGTTATCACAAGTGTATAATGTCTATATGTATGTATATGTATGTATATATAGTAGGAGATTCAATAAGCTGTGTCAAATTATATGCCTCAAGGAAAACATACAACAGCTTGGTTTTACGATCTAGATTTAAAATATTTATATTTAGATCACCTATTATAGCGAACAAATCACTATCTGTTCCAAGGCAGGAGCTATATTAATATAGATAATTTTACTCTGGAAACATCTTTTTGTATATACTGCAACGCCCCCACCTCTACTAATTTATTCGATCTGCACGAAAAAGGGTGTAACCATCAATGTCAATCAATTTAGGGTCAATTTGATCATGTAACCAAGTCTCACTCAAAGCTATGAAATCGATGTCATAATCATCAACATAGCTACGCAGCATCCCTATATTTGCAACCAGAGATCTAATATTCAACAACGATGGCATTTTCCAAATTACAAACAAAAATAATAAGTAAACAATAACAGGAAGCAAGAATACACTAAAAAGATAAGAGATAAAAAATAATGTATATTATGTACTATGATGAAAACACATAAACAGCACCAGGAAAATAAAATCTAGAGTAAATATTTAGTCTAGTAAGCAAGAAATAGAAATTCTACTACTATAAAATTCCAACACATTAAAATATTATGATGAAAAATCGAGAATAAAAGAATATCAATTACGAAAAACAATAACCTCGGTTTAATTACTTTAAAACATCCACCTATAAAAATATTGACAATAGTTGAATGCAATGACATTAATGAAAAACTGTTCATTGATTTCTCGCTCTTTTTGAAGGCGGGATTAATACTTTTTCACCTTGTACCTTATTTTCCAGTCGCTTCGATCTTGTGGAGACTATCGCAGTAGCCGTAGTAGATGATTGTTTTTGCGTTTCTGCTGTCTTTGTCTCTTCTTCTTGTTCCGAAATATCTTCTTCCAGTTCTAATTCCTCGGCACTATAAGCAACACCATTACCTAGAAGCTTATTTTTATGTATTTTTGCTGACTGTTTCTGCCCTATAATGGGGATTACTTTGAAAGGGACAAAATAGCCTTTATAACAGAAATAGTTAAGAGTACAAGCAAAAGGAAGATAACTCAAAGTGCAGAGCCAGCCGCTAAGCAGTTAAGACCTAGGATCAACAGTAATCCTACATCGAGCAAAAATAAAGACTCCAAACAAAACTGAGAGAGTGTATGGATGAAATCGAATCGAGTGTTTTTGGTGGTGCTGTGTGGATTTTATTTTTAATCTCCTATAATATTTATCATTTCCTTGTACGCCATATTACTTTTTAACTCTTTTTATTACATTATATTATGTTATTTTGAAATTGTTCAACGTAATGTCTCTCATCTTTTGTCATCTAAACATCAGGTCCCTCACAGCCAAATACGCTTATTTTAAAGATGCATTTTTTAACAAGTATGATATCATAACACTATCGGAAACCTGGTTAAATAACAACATTCCTGATGATATCATCAGTCTCGAAGGATATACACTGTATAGAGGTGATCGTCACCACAGGAGAGGTGGAGGTATAGCTTTATATGTCAAAAATCACCTTAAAAGCAAAGTTATAAATAATATTGAGTATCATGATACTGAGCAACTATGGATCACCGTAAGCTTTAACCAGAAAAATTTTGCTGTAGGATCTTTATACCGACCCCCAGATTACCCCGTGAACCAATTTATAGATAATTTGGAAGTAACGTTGTCCACACTTGCTCCTAATCATGATTATATCTTATGTGCAGGGGACCTAAACATCGACCTTTTGGATGACAATTTCTGTAGTAGACAGCTACTAAACCTGGTAGACGTTTTGAATTTGAAGCAGATAGTTGAACAACCCACTAGATGTACACCTAAGTCCTCAAAGTTGCTAGATGTTATTATCTGCACAGATGAACTAAACATCTCGGCTATCGATGCATTAGACTGCTCTATGATATCTGATCATGCCCTAGTTTCATGTGAGGTTACACTTTCAAAGAATACTTTTGTACCTTTTCTTTACACATATAGAGACTTTAAACATTTTAATTATGAGCTTTTTACACATCACCTGAATAATGTTGACATGAGTCCAATATATCTGCTTAAGGATATAGATATGAAAGTGAATTATCTGAATGAACTACTGTTAAATATTTTCGATTTCCATGCTCCTATCAGAACAGTCCGCATATTTAGAAAAAGGTCACCTTGGCTTACCTATAATTTGAAACAAATGATGAAACTAAGAGATAAGGCACTAAGAAAGTATCATCGTACAAAGAATCACAATGATTGGTTAGGCTATAATACACTAAAGAACAAAATTAACCACGCGATTAACAAAGAAAAGCAAGTATACTTTGAGCAACAAGTTGCATTAAATAAAAACCGCATGTGGAAAGAACTCAGAAAATTGAATATAGTTAATAAAAAACAGAATTCACTACCTCAACATCTAGGAACTGCAAACCAAATCAATAACTTCTTCATGCAATCCATCTCGGGTGATAATAATGAACCTGATCAGTACACTCTTCGATTCTTCTCCGATACGCAACTCCCTCATGAAGGATTTGAGTTTTCGTACACGAGTGACAATGAAGTATATCAAAAATTGCTTTCAGTGAAATCAACAGCCGTTGGTGCCGACGGTATAAGTATCAGCATGCTGCTGTACAGCTGTCCTATAATTTTACCATATCTCACGCATATTTTTAATTATTGTCTGAAATTCAATGTAATACCCAAAATTTGGAAGCTTGCACAAGTAATTCCCATACCAAAAAAGAGCAACCCTGAAGATGTGGGCGACCTTCGACCCATCAGCATCCTATGTACTCCATCAAAGGTCTTCGAAATGATTTTGGATGCTAGAATGAGGGACTTTGTTGCTAAAAATGACATTCTTCCAGAAAACCAATCAGGGTTCAGATCAGGTCACAGCTGCACAACAGCCTTGCTCAAAGTAACAGATGATATCCGCAAATACATTGATGATGGCAACCTATGCATCTTAATCTTATTAGATTTTTCGAAGGCTTTTGATAAGCTAAACCATGATCTACTGATTGCTGTTCTTCACTACTTGGGTTTTTCTAAAAGTGCGGTTCATTTATTAAGAAATTACCTCAAAGATCGGGCACAAGTTGTCAAATGCTTTGGTGAAACATCCGAATTGTCTAAAGTTTGTCGATCTGTAGTAGGTCCACTCTTGTACACTCTGTATACCTCTCAGCTGCACAAAAGTTTTAAACACGTCTCATATCACTATTACGCCGATGACACTCAATTATATATTGCTTTTAATGAATCAGATATAAACCGAACTTTAACTAACATAAATGAGGACCTTCAGGTTCTTTATCAGCTAACAAAAAAATATTGTCTCTCCGTCAACGCCACTAAATCTAAGGCTCTACTATTTGGTAAAAACAAGAATCGTGAACTATACTCCAATAATTTAGACATTTATTTCGGACAAGACAAAATAACTTTTACAAACTCCGCTAAAAATCTAGGGGTTATTATGGATACAGATCTATGCTTTTCCCAGCATGTCTCTCTTATAACCAAAAGGGCATTTTCATCATTGAAACTGCTATACAATAGCAGAAGCATAATAACCAAGACAACAAAAATAATATTGTGCGAGTCTTTAGTTCTTTCTCACCTCAGCTATGCAGACTGCGCGTACGGCCCGTCATTGCTACATCGAGATAAGGCGCGCCTTCAGCGTATTCAAAATTCTTGTGTCAGGTTTGTTAGTGGTATTAGAAGGCGGCAGCCGATATCTCTTCACTTAAAGAACTTAGGTTGGCTCAATATAGAGAAAAGAAGGTTCCTTCATCGATCCGTACTATACCACAAGATACTCAATACTGAATCACCGTCCTATCTTTACAAGAAGATCAAGACCCGTACAGAAGTGCATAGTCGTAACACGAGGTTTAAACATCATCTCTCACTACCTAAATTTAAAACTTCAAATTATAAGTGCTCTTTTTCATATGACATTGTTAAGGTTTACAACTCGCTGCCTGATAGAATTAAAGCCCTATCAATTTTGAGATTTAAGCGAGAAGTCAAGACTATGTTGAGACTTGAGATGACTTAAATTTAACACTGCACGCTGATTTGCCAATTATTCTTCTGTATGTCTTTTTCGTTTGATCTTTGACATTTTCCCTTCATAAGATATTAGCTACAACTTCTAGCAATCTCATTCAAGCATCAACTCGTTTTTGTATTATAGGTTTTACGAAGGTGCCTGCAACAGTTGTATGTCATCTATGGATGTATAATATAATATATAGTTTTAAAACATAATATGTCTATATGTATCTGTGTTAACGTTTAAATTTTCTCTTGCTGTTATTATTATTACTGATATACTACTTTATTTTTTATTTTTTGGTTAGGTGGAAGAGCGCGGATTGGCAACTAAAGGTTGTCAATCAAGCGAACCTTGCCGTTTGCTCACTGCATTGGATGTATGTACTTTTTCTTTTTCTGTACTTACATGAGCAATAAAAGCAATTTATTATTATTATTATTATTATTAGATATTCATGAATAAATAAATAAATCTTGAAAAAACATGAAATTCGCGATACTTTTTGAACAAACCTCGTATAAAGCAAACAACAGGATACACCACTACTAGACATGTATGTGCAAGAACTAATTCATTATTGATTACATATTGAGTTCTCAAGAAGAGATAAGAGTTGAGAAGATTCACTTAAGTTTTGTTATATCCCATGTGTTCAATTTTTAGCGTGATGAAGAAAGGATGACTGGACAGGCCAAGAGCCGCGGTTTATATGCGTCGAACACGCTGGCTACTGGAGAAAGGCAAGGAATCTCTCACATTTTGGTGGTAGTTCTCACCACCTAAGAATGAAAATCCCATCTGCTCTATGTGCTAGAAGACGAATGGACCAGGATTTTGTAGGCTTTTGCCCAGCATATCCTAGTCTAACAAGGGGAGAGCAGGACCTTGGGATTTTATTATGAGATGAAGCTTCGCGTAATAATTGTTCTCTTTCACTCCTCTGAATGGTAACGCAGAACGCTCAATCAAGACGTTCACAAATTTTAATTTAACTCATATACGAGGTTTGTAAATTAAGTGATGAGACTGATATTTTATTTTTTTTTTAATCAAATATTATTACCATTTGATATTGTCAACCTCAAAAAACCTTCCTTCTGAAGTCACACAGAGCTGGTTGGTTACAGCCGTTTAAATATTTTTTCTTGTTCCAAGTTCCCTTGAGATGATTTTTCAACTTTGGGAAAAGTCACAAGGACTAAAGTCAGGCGAATAAGGAGGCTCAGGAGCCACAGAAACGTTTTTACTGACCAAAAACTTCTTCATACAATACCCAGTTGTTCTTGATGTGATGAAAGGTGGTGAGTTATGTTGCTGTCATTTAACACTTTATTAATTGATATAATAATTCATTTAATCTCGGTCCCAGCGAAGACATACACACTGTAATTCCAGTTCGGTCCATGTAAACTATTGTTGGAAACAAATAAAGTTTTTTAAAAACGAACTTTTAAGTTCCGACTACATAATTGGCGGAGCCCGCAGTAGCATTTCCAAAGGGATTTTCGCCGATTAGCCCTTGAGTCCGAACTCTTAATTGGGAATCATGAACCTCCGTGACGAGCCGATACGACTGAAGAAAGAAGGAAGAAATTGGACCACAAGTGCCCTTTGTCCTGTTGAAGTCGACGTCCACCTGAGGAACCTAGGCCAAGAACGGGATGAAGTACTGGACCTATCAGTAAGTGCTCATTGTATCCTTATTTTTTCATGAGTGACTCACCCCGACCTGTACATCCTTTCGAAGGTGATAGTGCAGATCAAATCGCTAATCGCATAGCAAGCTTAGAATTAAAAAGTAGAGAAATAAGACAAGCAAACGAAACTATAGAAAAGATAATAATGACGAGCCCCAGTAGAAATAGTGCCCCCCAGTTCGACATAAAATTACTCCAAATTGTCCCAGAATTTGATGGGAATACCTGTAGACTATATAGATATTTAGAAATAAGCACAGATTTATTAAATAGCTATTGGAACACTGACGATACAGGATGTGTCCAAAACAAAATACTGCTGCATGGCATTTTCTCGAAATTGACTGGTGCTGCAGAGCAAGTATTTTCTCTTAGCGGTTCCACAGACTGGAATAGCATAAAAAATTTGCTAATTGCTCATTATGGTGATCAAAGAAACGAGAGTATTCTTATCTCAGATATGACTGCCCTTAGACAATATTCTAATGAGAGGTCTTTACAGTTTTATTCTAGAACTGTAACCATGCTGAATCATTTACATAACTATATAAATATTCATGAAACAGTTGATGCTATTAAAACTAGTAAAAAGGTACTGTATGATAGTCATGCACTGCATACACTTTTAGTAGGTTTAAAGGAGCCACAAAGTTCCATGATTCGGTCGATGAAACCTAAAAATTTGACAGAAGCTCAAGCTTATATTTTAGAAGATAATAGCATTACATATTTACAAAAGGCTGGTGCACATTCAAATTTCAATAAGCCACCTCAGCCTGCCCTTCCATCCAAACCATATTTTCAAAATTTGTTTAAGCCTCAAATGCAGCCTATGAATCAATTTAGGCCTCAGCAAAATTTCAATTATCAGCCTGAATTCCCAAGAGGACCAATTCCGATTCAACCTAGACAAAATCCTCTTCCACAAAAATTTCCAACAAACGCACAAGTTTTTGGCAATAGACCTAATGTTAATGTTTGGCGTAATCCGCCTAATCAAGGACCTTCCTATAGGCCTACTCCTATGAGTGGTGTTAGTAGCATCAATAGAAATAAGAATTTCCAAAATAATTATTTTAGGCCTTCTGGCCCAAGGAACTTTGCTTCTCAAGAATTACATAACGTTGAGAGTGATCCTTATGATCAAAATTTTGGAAACAACCCTTACGATGACTATTACTCGGAATATTGTCAGGATAGTGAAAATCAGTATGACTGTTCTGATCTATATTACGAAAACCCTGATGAGACACAAAATGATGTTTCTGAAACTGGTTAAAAGCCTGATAAAAAAAACAAAATTTTCAGATGACCGTGCCCATGATAGAGTTGACATAATATACTTAAACACGATTTATGACAAAACCTTATATTGAAATTAAAAATCCGCCTTTAAAGCTTCTTATTAATACTGGTGCAACGAAATCATTTTTAAATCCTGATCTTGCACAATTGCATTTTCCAAAATGTATTTATAAAGAACCATTCGAAGAGAGACTATTGTGCTAAAATTCCAGCCTTGTCAGAACTCAATGTTAGTGAGCCTATAAAATTTCATTTGTTCAAATTTCACAAGTATTTTGATGGTCTGATTGGTTTAGATATTTTGGAACTTCTAAATTCACATATTGACCTTAGAAATTCTATTTTGCATACCAAAAACGCCAAAATTCCAATCAAATTTCAGGATTTGAAAAATCGTTTGTTATTAATCCTGTCGACACTTATAATGGAGAAATTTTGATTCCTAATTCCAAAATTAGAGATTGTGTAATCAAGGAAACGCTTACTCATGCTGTAAACGGTTATACCCTAGTTGACCTAGAAAATCCTAGTAACACTTATCAAGAAACTTCCTTGTATGATCCTATTGTTTCATTTCCGTTCGACGCAAACAATTACGCTTTATTCCACGCTATCATTAAACCATCTGAACCAGTTTCGCCGCTGCGACATGATATCAGCAAACTGATACGAACATCTCATCTCAATAATGAAGAAAAAACTCATTTTAAAATTGTGTCAAACCTACTCCTACGTATTCCATTACGAGGGTGATGCGTTAACTTTCACAAACCAAATTAAGCATCATATTAGGACCACAGATGAAATTTCTGTTCATACAAAATCGTATCGTTATCCACACATGATCAAAAACGAAATGCAAAGCCAAATTAGATCTCTTCTAGATCAGAATATTATTCGACATAGTAGTTCAGCTTGGAATTCTCCAGTTTTTCTCATTCCCAAAAAACCTGATGCTAGTGGTAAAAAGAAATGGCGTATAATGTAGTAGTCTTCATACGGTTCAGTTGTGTTTAACCTGTGTCTACATTAATCTTTCGAAATCGAGGGCACAGGATCGAACTATATAGTAAGATCTTACACTACGCTTTTTAAGAAGCATATCTGCATGAAACCATCAAGACCTTGGGCAGTAAATGCTCCTTCTGTAATTTAATGCACTATTTTGCTTCGATACCTAGTTCGAGTGATCTTTTGTTATGATTCTTGGAGAATATAGTATGGAAGATCAGGGTGAAATTATTAACCAGATCCTACAAGAAATAAGAAGTGATCTTAAAGAGGTAAAGGAATCTCTAGCCACACAGAGGAATAGAATAGACGACATAGACTCTAGAATAAAGGACCTGGAAACAGAAAACGCCGATTTGAAGCAACAGGTTGTTGTTCTTCGAAGAAAGGAACTGAAGAATAACATAATATTATTCGGACTTGAGGAAACACAGAACGAAGATTTGCTAAAGGACATAATAGCATTCTTGCATTCAAATCTTGCAGCTACGATCACTCAGTCAGACATTAATAACATCTATCGAATTGGAATAGCAAACAGTAACACACCGAGGCCAGTCAAGTTAGAATTAGTTAGGAACATCGTTAAACAAAAAATAATAAAGAGCGCATATAAACTTAAACGCACAAATATAGATATAGCCATTGCGGCGGATTTGATACCTGAGGATAATCAGTTGCAAAAAATTCTACGTAAACACTTGAAGATAGCCAGGGGGCAGAAACAGTCAGCAAAAATACATAAAAATAAGCTTCTAGTTAATGGTGTTGCTTATAGTTCCGAGAAATTAGAACTGGAAGAAGATATTTCGAAACAAGAAGAAGAGGCAAAGACAGCAGAAACGCAAGAGACACCTTCACATGACAAAAAAGCAACTCTAGAGAAATCCGTGGAACCGAAACAGTCATCTACTACGGCTACTGCGATGGCCTCCAACAGGTCGAAGCGACTGGAAAATAAGGTACAAGGTGAAAAAGTATTAATCCTGCCTTCAAAAAGAGCGAGAAATCAATGAACAGTTTTTTAGTAATGTCACTGCGTTCAACTATTGTCAATATTTTTATAGGTGGATGTTTTAAAGTAATTAAACCGAGGTTATTGTATTTCGTAACTGATATTCTTTTATTCTCGATTTTTCATCATAATATTTTAATGTGTTGGAATTTTATAGTAGTAGTATTTCTATTTCTTGCTTACTAGACTAAATATTTACTCTAGATTTTATTTTCCTGGTGCTGTTTATGTGTTTTCATCATAGTACATAATATACATTATTTTTTATCTCTTATCTTTTTAGGGTATTTTTGCTTCCTGTTATTGTTTACTTATTATGTTTTGTTTGTAATTTGGAAAATGCCATCGTTGTTGAATGTGGTTCACCTCAATATTAGATCTCTGGTTGCAAATATAGGGATGCTGCGTAGCTATGTTGATGATAATGACATCGATTTCATAGCTTTGAGTGAGTCTTGGTTACATGATCAAATTGACCCTAAATTGATTGACATTGATGGTTACACCCTTTTTCGTGCAGATCGAATTAGTAGAGGTGGGGGCGTTGCAGTATATACAAAAAAATGTTTCCAGAGTAAAATTATCCATATTAATATAACTCCTGCCTTGGGGCAGATCTGGATCTCACTAAAACTTAATCGGAAAACATTCATATTTAGTGTTGCCTATAGCCCCCCTTCTGCTAATGTTGTGGACATGCTTCGCGAATTGGAGTCAGCTGTGGATCTTTTTCTACCAGATAGTGATTTGTTCGCTATAACTGGTGATCTAAATATAAATATTTTAAATCTAGATCGTAAAACCAAGCTGTGTGATTTCCTTGAGGCATATAATTTGACACTGCTTATTGAATCTCCTACTAGAATAACCAAATCTACGAGTACATTGATAGATTTGCTCATAGTAGGTGATCCGGATGACTTCTCTTCTGTCGATACACTTGATGTTGGTATTTCAGACCATTGTGTTTTGACTTTTAAAATTAATTTCCCTAAGGCGAGTAGATATGAGAAGTTTTAAGATACCGCGATTATTCAAAGTTTGACGCAGATTTATTTTATAACGATCTACATTCTGTTATTTGGAGCCTCATCTACACACTACCAGATGTAGACTATATGGTGGATCATCTTGAAGTAAATCTTAAAACTCTCTTCAATCGCCACGCACCTTATCGTCAAGTGAGGGTTAGTAAGCCGCTTGCTCCTTGGCGTACATATAATTTAAAAATAATGATGTCACTTAGAGATAAAGCTTTTAAAAAATATAAATATATTAAAAGTACAGCGGCTTACAACTACTATAAGGAAGTTGGAACTGTTACTGGTGCGATCAGAAGAGAGAAAGCTGCGTATTTGAGTTATACCCTCACCAAAAGAAATCAAAAATCAACATGGAACTCACTTAGATCTTTGGAGATTCTGCGCGAAAAAAGTTATCTGAACTACCACCCAAGTTAAAGAATAGCAACACTGTGAACGCATATTTTAATAGCGCCCCAAATCTGGCTAAAAGTCAACTTCAAATTGATATGCTTAGAAAATACGAGACCCACGTAATGCAAGCTCATGAAGATTCTTTTAGATTCACAACAGTTCCCACGCTGTGTTCAAATTTCTTAATAAAATTAAAAGCAATGCTGTAGGCTCGGATAATATTTCGTTACGTATGTTACTATTAGTTTCCTCTGATTTGATAGAGTATATCACGTTTATTTTAAATTTCTCAGTCACATCTGGAACATTTCCTCTTGCATGGAAGCATGCTTTGGTGAGGCCAATACCTAAATGTAACTCACCTGATGAGCTCTCTGACCTAAGACCGATTAGTATTCTGCCTACCCTATCAAAACTCCTAGAACTCATCATGAAAGACCAAATGCTTACCTATGCTATTCAAAATAATATTATTACTAGCTTCCAGTCAGGTTTTCGTCCTCATCATAGCACCTCCATGGCTTTAATGAAGATTACGGATGATCTTATTAGAGCAACTGATCAAGGTAATTGCACTTGTCTTGTGTTACTCGACTTCAGCAAAGCTTTCGACACCTTAGACCACGACACGCTTCTCACAAAATTGATATACTTCGGTTTTTCTTATAACTCGGTTCTACTTGATGAGAGCTACTTAAAAATTGGCACTCAGAGTACAGTTATAGATGATAATTACTCTTCCTTGTTGAAAAATTTTTGGTAAAAAAGCTATTATGCCCAGAAAACTCACACTTCAAACCTTATGGGATCCGAAGAAATTTTTGTACACATTGTAAATTGTTAATGGCGATTTAACTCCTATTATAGACTTTCTGAAAGACTACAGTGTACCAAAAAGTACTTATGCGTTTTATTTTGAAGATAATCATAACGACGAAGTGTATAAAAATCTCGTGAACCTTGTATCTAATACATTCAAAATATCGGCGTTCAAATTAGTTAAGTGCAGTAAAAAGCTTGAAAATATTAATGACGTCTTGAGACAAGAGGAAATCATGAGGTATAATCACGAAACCAAAACTAATCACCGAGGAATGATTGAGACAGTAAACCAAATTAAAAGAAAATATTATTGGCCCCACATTGATGATGACGTGAAGTTATACGTCAATACTTGCGATATTTGCCAACAAGGCAAATATGAAAGACATCCACCTAGAATTGAATTTGAGATTACCCCGACAGCTAAAATGTCATTTCAAATTGTTCACTTAGATGTATATCAAGCTAACAATAAGAAATTTTTAACAGTAATTGACAATTTTTCAAAATATGCGCAAGCCTTCACAATCGAACCAGCTGATGCTACCTCTGTTGTCGACAATTTGCTCAAATTCATGTTATTTCATGGTTTGCCCATCCAAATTGTTGTAGATTCTAGTACTGAGTTCAACAACGCCTTAATAAAAGAGTTTGCAAAACTCCATAAGATAAAGCTACATTTCACAACTTCCAAAAACTCAAATAGTAATTCACCTATTGAACGATTCCACTCCACTATAACAGAACATTTAAGAGCTCTTGCATTGCAACTTCCAAAAAAGGATGTTAATTCTTTGATGCCCTATACAATCCTTGGCTACAATCAGTCCATACATTCAATGACGAAGCGAAAACCAATTGAAACTATTGACGGACATTTAGACGTTAGAGATCCTTTGATCTAGGCCAGAGTTCCCCAAACTTTTTTGTGTCGTAGTCCCCTTGCCATGTTTTTCCGTATTGAGTAGACCCCCTACTTACCTGATATTGAATTCCTGTAAATTTCTAACTGTAGTGAAGTTTAGTGTTAAAACTTAAAGTAAAAACGCATGTTAATTATTTATACATTTAGGCCCGTATCGTCAGTCGTCCCTACAATTGTAGGGCGCGTTTATGGCCTCCTTGATTGTCATACTGCTTTCTCTCCTTCAAAAATTTCTAGATTACACTTGTCCCGTGTCAGCGTCAGCGCTCTCCTATTGTGAAGATATGTTTTCTTTTCAATTTGTAGGAAATTTCAGGGTGATAAAACATGATATAACTCAAAAGCTGATGCAAATAGATATTTGTGACCTAACCTCAAAATCGAGCGCTGACACGGAAAAGTAGAAAATTATGACAATCAAGCAGGCCATAAAGGCGCACTACAATTGTAGGGACGACTGACGATACGGGCCTAGTTAATTGAATTTAAATTAAAACTACGCAAAATAAAATTTTGTATCTGTTATGTAAAATATACGTAACATTAAATAAACAGGTGTCTGACCAATAAGTGCCCGCATTGGGAATAAGTGCCCGCATTGAAAAAAAATAAGAGGGATAAAATAAAAAAAAGTGAAGAATAATAAAAAAAAGTTTTTTACTTAAAATAGTACAATATGCGAGTTCGTTTATTAATTATAACATAAACGTATGTTCTACAATAATTTCACTGTTAGTTTGATTAAATTCCGCTTCTTATACGTTTAAGTTATCTAAAAATAGGCAAAAATTAACGAATTCTAGTGTGTACCTATCCTTGAATTTTCAGAATAATCTTTAAAAAAAATATTTTCTATAAAGGGGGGTTCTTTAAAAAATCAATGTGGGCACTTATTCTCAATCCGGGCATTTATTGGTTAGAAACCAATAAACATAAAATAAACTATAAATAAAATAACATAAGCAATAAAGTCAATATTTTTAGTGAGAAGGATGAACCTGATGCTTTAATAATAATTTATCAACATTTGGCGTCAATTTTGTAAGGGTTAATCTTAAATCTCCTCGGCTAATGATGTCCAGTCTGTTTCTTTTTTTCGTTAGGAGATTGGTAACAGCGCTGAACCCCCTCTCCACTAGGTATGACGATGGAAACGAAATTAAAAATTTCCTCGCTATATTCCGTAACGGGTATGTTGTTTTGCAGCCAGAATTGCTGATATCTGTTTTTAAACTGAACCTTAAGTTCGTCGTTTGTACTTAGTTCAGTCAGTTCCTCTTGTATTATGACATTCGTTTCTTCTATGTCACCATATGGATTAATTATCCACGGTGGTATTACCATAGCCAAAATATCCTCAAACCTAGATTCAAAATCTGATTTAAATGTTGAACGTAAGTTGAAACGTCGTCTTCCTGGCAGCTTGTCTGTGACAAATTGGGGAACTGAGAAAATTCGCCCCGTCCAATATTTTGCTTCATTAGTTTAACTCTGGCAAGAACGCTAATAAGATGGACTTTGTTTTAATCAAATTTAAACTGTCGCCTTGTAATTGCAAATTAACCATATTAAATTTTGTAAACAAATCTGTTAAATAGGCGATGTCTGTTCCTCTTCATTAAATTTTCTTTTAAAATTTTATCTTTAGTATCCAGAAATTCTAAAATAGTCTCAAAAAGTGCAAAAATCTTGTCAAACCTTTCGACAGCTAGCGTACTTCAGTGTGAAGGAGTAATTGATGAAAGTGTTCGTCATTTTCTTCACACAACTGCGCAAATAACCGCGTATTCAACGCGTTACTTCGGATTCGGTTTACTGCATCAATGACTAAATGAAGTGATTCATGCAATCTAACACTCAAATTTTTAGCAACTAAATGTTGTCGATGGATAACGCAATGTATTGCTAACATCCCTGACACATTTTGTTTTAAACAGCTTATAAATCCACGATAACGTCCAACCATGGCAGGTGCTCCATCTGTAGCTACTGATATTATACTTCAAAACATGAAATATTGATTCACCTTTAGCGTCGGTTATCAAAATTCTTGCGAAGAGCAGTTCTTCGTAGATTTCTTGATTCATAATAAAACGAACATATGCCAATAATAATGCTGCATTATCAGGTAAAGTTGACTCGTCCAGTTGTATAGAGAAATGGGTCGTTTGCAAATAATTACATAAGAAGCTTTCAATATCAGAACTCATTTCATCAATACGTCTTTCAACAGTATTGTTGCTTAAGGGAATTCTTTTAATGATATCAGATGCAGGTTTGTGTAAAACAGTTTTTGAAACCTCTTCAACGGCTGGCAAAATTAACTTCTCTCCGATAGTATGTGGTTTTCCGGATTTTGCTATAAGTAACGAGATATTGTAAGACGCCCGCAAACCATCATCATTTCTTTGTGACTTCGAAGCGAACATTCTGTCCAGTGTAGGTCTCTTCTGAAATTTATCTTTGAGTGTTTGAAAGTATTTCAAATCTTTCTCTGTTTTATCAGGGTGGCATCTTCTCAGATGATCTTGCAGTTTAGATGGTTTCATAGCGTCATTGCCCAAAACTTTGTTGCATAAAAGGCACATAGGCGATTGTTTGTCCGGCAATGATGGAATGAAGCCAAATTTCAAATAATCAACACTGTACTGTCTATATTTCTTTTTAGATTCGGACATGGCATCAGTCATCTGTGGGCAAAATTAAATTATTTAAATAAGACAGAAAATCCAGCAGCTGTATATTAAAAATATTTTTGGATTTTTCCGAAAACATTCCATAATTGGAACATCTTCTTGCAACAATTAGCTCGAATTACGGAGATTGCACTGTAATTATATTACCGATTGCTAAAACTTTCAAAAAGAAACTATTGAGGAGTACTCGTGTAATTTTGCATGATTGAATATTTAACTACTAATAACTAAAGTCATGATTGGCGTAATTTATCTATCTTTGCTAACTACGAGTACAAAACTAAAATTTAATAAAAAATAATGTACTTACTTTTCTCCAACACTCTCAAACAAAATAACACTGACTCACTATAATTTGTGTCATATACTATCTGTTTATATTTTTAAAATATTTTCTTGGCACTTTCCTTTTCAAGATTCAGGAAACGAATAAACGTATTTGTCCCACATTCGTATTTATAGAGTGACGAATTGAACAAGTCAGTGCAAGATAGCGAAGCTCTGAGACTGCGACTCTCAGGTTCTTACAAGTTCAAAATGTATTGCGACTACAAAGCGAATACCAACATCCTACAACTTACACAATTTTATAAACATATATAATAAATTTGTTACTTCATAGGTAGTTTTATGAATAATGTATTTGTTTTGATATTATAAGATAGTATGATGTAAGTAAATAGTTACTATCAGTGCATGTGTTGAGATCCACTATGGTGGACCCCGATATTCATTCCATGGACCCCCAAATTTTTTTTCGCTGACGTAGACCCCTTGCAGGTTGTCATAGACCAATAGGGGTCGATATAGACCACTTTGGGAATCAATGATCTAGACGATGATCGAGAATTAATGAACAATTACCTTCAAGAACACAAGAATAGGATAAAATTAATTTATAGCCTTATCAATGACATGTTGAAAACCCAAAAGGAAAATGTTATTCGAAAAGCTAATAAAGATCGCGAGAAACCGACAGACTATTCTAGAGAAAAAGTAGCGTACCGACGTGACGCGAAGTCTCGAGGTAAAAAGCTGAAACCACCCTATATAAAAGAACGGATTGTGAGTGACAAAGGTTTAAAACTAAAAACTAATAGGAATATTTATCATAAAAATATTTTCAAAAAGCCCAGAAAGAGAGTAACTCAAAATTTGTTACAGGATGATACTTTTTCTGATAGTTCATCTGACACATCAGTCCACGGTGAAGGTCACAAACCTTAAGACAAACCCTGGTATACTACCCTTCAGATTAGGTGATGCTAAAGTAAAAATAGGAACCATACATTTTTACACTATGTAGATTTTGAGACGATAATTAAGGAAGTAAATTCGCTAAGTACAGTATTTCAAGAAATCAAGGACCAAACAGAAAATAATAAATATAATTTAGGATTCATTCCAGATACACATTTGGCAGATATAGAACAGCATATAGTTTACTCGATGTCAAATTTGAAAAACAAAATAAAGTCCATATATCCATTCTGGGAAACGCAATATCGCCCAAAACGAGGCTTAATAAATGGTTTGGGATCAATTATCAAAATGATTTCAGGGAACTTAGATGATGACGATGCTAAAAACTATGTCCAGGCTATTGAACAATTACAGAAAAATCAGAATCAAGTAATTAAGACGGTTAATCAGCAAATTTCCTTGACCCACGAGGTTCTCAAAAATAACAATAAGACATTTAGCCTTATGGTTCACAATCAAGCTGTAACAGAACAAACTTTGGTAGAGATGCAAAGGAATAATACCTACTATTTTACTATTTTGGATACACTTTTACAAGTAAAGTTCAATTTAGATACTGCTATACTCTATAACTAGTAATTTGGAAAATGCCATGGCATTTGCCAAAATTGGGTCATTGCACCACAGTATTACCTGTATTTCGATAGATGAATTAAAGTCAATATTCCAAATATTAGTCAAAAATCAGAATAAAGCTCAGTTGGTGTATTCAGACATCAAAGATATTTATAAGCTTTACGACATAATTTCAGTAGAAGCCTTACATGTTCCGCTTTTACACGTAGACAAATTTAAGCATTATCATCTTTATTCCATTCCTACTGTTAACCAAACTACCATTATTCAAAAAAATTCCTATTCCACAATGCGTACCAAAATGTGCCAATATGATGCTGAACCATGTCAAAAGATATAAGATATTTTTATCTGCCACGAAAATAAATTGGTCCATGTAGCAGAAGAAGACGATTGTCTATTTGCTATTTTACAAGTAAACAAAAAGCAGCCAAATTGTAACAAAATTTCCGTAACTCTTAAAATGGCCTTAATTGAAGAAGTTGCAGAGTTCAAATATATTGCTATTTTTCCGAAACCTGGAAAGCAGATAATCAATGTGAACAAGATGACGTCATAGAGTTAAAAGACATTTACCTACTTGAAGTGCCTCACTAGGGCAGCATCCAAACGAAGGAGTAGATATACAAAAATCAAAAAGGAACAACCATGGAAAAGCCGCTGTTGCTTCCAGAGGTCTACATTTCATCAAAAACAGAAAATCCAAAGGAAATCAAGTTAGTACATATACTAAGTGACATATAAATCCGAACACCCAGTTTAAATGGTTTTATTTTAATAAAATTTTGTATAAGTACTTAATGAAGCATAATAAGTAAATGATAAAAATTTCAAAATGATTGCACTGCTTTAAAGCCCTTTGACCTTTAATAATGTGTGGATGCACCCTGATGTGCTACGCATTCTCCAACGCGCCTAGGCATGCTTCTGATCAGGTGGTCAATGTCCTCCTGTGGTATCTCATTCCAGGCAACCACCAAGTCCTCTCGAAGTGCTTCTAGAGTCTGAGGAGGACGTTGCAAATTGAGCAATCTCCTACCCATCATATCCCACACGTGCTCAATTGGGGATAAGTCGGTAGATTTTGGTGACCATGGTAACAATGTGACATCATTATGTTGAAAGAAGTCTATTGTGACTCTTGCAACATGTGATCGGGCATTATCTTGTTGGAAAGTTGGATCTGCCAGGGTGTCAAGATAGGGTAAAAGATGGGGTTCTAGAACTTCGTGGATATAACGTTGCGCGTTCATGTTACCTCTAATGAAGATTATAGGTGACCTGGAACCATAAGCTATAGCACCCCAAACCATAACTCCAACAGTGTGATGAACATGTCTTTCAACAAAAAACTGTGGATTACTCCTTTCACCACGTCGCCTTCTAACCCTGGTACGACCATCGTGCATGCCTAAACAAAATCGAGACTCGTCACTACAGACAATACTGTTCCATTCCTGATCCCAGATTGACCGTTGTCTGCACCACTCAAGGCGATTACGTCGGTGTTCTCGAGTTAAAGGGAGGACCCAGTGTGGCCGGTATGAAAACAAGCCAAAACTTCTCATTCGTCGGTAAACACTTCGCATGCCAATAGGTCTTCCGTGTTCTGCAAACCATTCATTTGCAATGGACCTGGTAGTGGAGAAACGGTCCCTTAAGGCCAATAACCTTGGGCGGCGATCTTCACGGTCTGTTGTTCTACGACGGCATGCAGTGCCACTTGCTCTTTGCGTACGGTCTTCTCGAAGCCATGCCTGACAACACCTAACCACAGTGTCTAAACTTCTTTGCACTCTAACTGCAATTGCCCGAAAAGAAAGTCCAGCTTCCCGAAGTCCCACTATACGGCCCCTATCAAACTCACTAAGTTGACGAAATCGTACAGGTCTCCGTACTCTAGGCATCGTAACCGATCGTAAAGGATGTCAAGAACCAAAATCCGCCAACGTTAATTCTTTACTGCGGCTGAAATATTCATTTTTAGAGCGTTAGTGAATTAAAAAGAAAGCAGTATAAAAACCGGAATGTCCAACTGATAAGGCTGAAAATTTTTTCACTTGTTATTTACAGTAAGATAAATACATTTACCAACTTTTATTAAAATAAAACCATTTAAACTAGTTGTTCGGATTTATATGTCACTAGTATATTTCCTTAGGTAAACTTCATCACTTGCAAGAACGAGCCGACCAAACCCAGGTAGATCTTCCCGAAACAGTGAAGCACCCCTACAAATGGAATCTACCCCTGTTTGCAATTATGTTAATTGGAATTGCATGCATTTTCGTGAAAAGAGAAGAAAAGGATCAAGAAGAAGCCAGCATTTAGAAGAAATCGAAATGCAACCCCAGAGGCACGAAGTTTTGTGTATGCCCTCCAAAACTTCATCTTAAGGGTGGAGGAGTTATGTTGCTGTCATTTAACACTTTATTAATTGATATAATAATTGAATTGTATTCCTTTTTACTAGCTCATCACTTTTGGTTTATATTAACGATTCTATCTTAATTATGAGTCAGTCATTCAATCTCGGTCCCTCGAACACACGTACACTGTAATTCCGGTTCGGTCCATGTAAACTATTGTTGGAACCAAATAAAGTTTTTTAAAAACGAAGTTTGAAGTTCCGACTACATAACTGGTGCGAGTCAAATTTAATTCTTCCCCGATCATTCTGTCAACCGACGATCTCAGCGCACAATATCCCGGATTCTATCGATATTTTCATCGGTTCTAGAAGACGAAGGCCTTCCGCTTCGTAGTTCATTTTCAATTTACTCTTTCCCTGCTGAAAATGCGTGAAACTACCGCTATCTCCGTAGAAAACCTGATAGCACACCGTTGCTTGAAATAAGTGTCACTCACTCAATAGAAAACAATGTTTCTCAAGAAAAAACCGTTACGGACATTCAAATGGTTAGAGCAAGCTCAAACTTGTACTGGAGGTGGGTCACATGTTTCCCTGTCTCGCGTCCAAGCGCAGCGCCTCCAGTGTTGCCAGATCGAACGCTACGTTGCCAGTTTCATCACTTAATTTACCGACCTCGTACTAGTGAGTAAGTAATATCCATTAAGGGATAAGGAATAAGCGAATCTCCTTTGGGTCCTGTGTACCTCGCTATGAGTGTATTTAACGATACACCTGCGGTGATGGGAACTTTTCGTGTAATCTTCCAGTAGATTTTCTATCTCATAAAAGTTTCCACTGATTTTATATCGCCTTGTATAATATTTCAAATACAACATTTTTACCGTGCATCTAATGTTTGAACAATATACATAAGATTATGCCACGATATAAAAAGATATAAAAATCAATCGCGATCTATTCGAATTAGGGTATCGATAAGAGGTGAGTGTACTCGTCTTGTAGCAGTACCACTGGTTTACGTAAGCATTTTGTATCTAAGCATACACTGAATGTGGTGACTATATCATGGTGATGTGACTTAGTTCATGATTGATTGCTTTTATTGCCTGTAAGAGTTTAATCATTACAGACGGTGTCCAAGCTTCACGATCAATTAGACAAGAGGATATCGTAAGTTTGAATTTATTTTTTAGTCAGGCTCCTATGATCTGCCTAAAACAAACATTTTCTTTACTTGTCTATAATAGGTAAACAAAAAATTTGTTCGTTCAACTACATCAAATTAAAACAACGTATAAGATAAATATTCAAATGACCAAATTAATTTACTATTCCAAAATATCAAAATTAGCGTCTAGCTTCTTTAACAGTTCTCTTTAATTTGAGATTTCGAACTCCAAATGGCTCGTTTGATTTCTTCAAGACTTTAAGACCATCAATTGCCAGACCGTATTTCTATATACAGGGTGTTTCAGTTTATTGTTGCATAACTTTGAGATTCGATAGAACTTTTAAAATTAATGCATGAAGTTTATATAAACATGGGTCGAAAAATGCGTGGCTTCCGAAATACAGGGTGTTTAAATTTACTTTTTAAAATAGTTTTTTTTAAATATTTCGAACAGTATTTGATGTATAACAATGAAAATTGATATACAAGGGTTTTTTGGTACGAAAAAACGAACCATGGGCATAGTTTTACTCTGGCCGCTAAAGGGCGCTCTCTACTGTACCTGTAGTGTATTAAAATGACCGAACATTTTTTCTTAGTGCAATTTTTTGCTTTTTGAATAAAAAAACTGATTCTTCGCACTTTCCAACATAAAAAGCTCTGTTGTGAATTTTCGTTATAGTTAGCCGTTTTTGAGATATTTAGATTTTTAAGGTTCGTTGCATTTTTAATTATCTATGGGAAAATAATATTTTTTTTACATTTTCGATTTGGGCATTACAAGTAATTAAGATGATCGTTAGATTGTGTTTTTAAACACAGCAATAATTCCTAACTCCAAATAAACACAAAAAACAGAGTATAAGTTTGTTTAATTTTCCAATATTATTTTTAACAAATTAAATTAATTATTTACAACTAAAATGCTATTGGATAGTTAGGACAAACATACAAAATCTAAAGTAGTTGCTCGAAATGTAAACCCAATTGTTCAATACACAATTCACATCTACGAATGATCGAGCGTTATTCAAATAAGGCCTTATTTCATCACATGCATTCCTGATTCTGCCTATTAGCATATCTCTTGTGGTTCGGGAGTCTGGTACACTTTTTCTTTTAGAAATTCCCACACAAAGAAATCTAATGGATTTAGGTCAGGGGATCGTGGGGGCCAGGCGACTGGTCCTCCACGGCCAATCCATCTTTCTGGATAATTTTCGTCCAGCCAGTTTCTAACTATTCTCGAATAATGGGCTGGACTACCATCAAGCTGGAACCAGGCCAATCTTCTTAAATCTAACATAACATCATCCCACATATTTGCATGTTCAGCCTTTAAAAATTCCAAGAAGGTCGCAGCATTTAACCTTGCAGGCAGAAGGTAGGGTCCAAATAGTCGATTACGGTAGATACCAATCCACATGTTCACACTAATTCATGCTGAACATTTCTTTCCCGAACTGCATGCGGATTTTCATGCGACCAAATATATTGATTATGAAAATTTACCACCCCACGTCTAGTGAAGCATGACTCATCGGTCCATAAAACGTTACTTAAAAACTCCCTATTATTATCAGTTCTATCAAGAATCCACTGACAAAATGTGATTCTTCGTTCTCCGTCCCTGGCTGTAGTCCTTGCACAGGTTGAAAATGGTAAGGACGTCTATGGTCATTTCTAAGAACACGGTGAACATGGCTTGCTGAAATTCCCAAAGCACCAAACTAACTGTCAACTAATTGACGTTTAACCTTATTCTGCTTTCAATTTCAAAAATATTTGCAGGCACAGCCTACTTCCAAAAATTATCGAGATACTGACTTTTTAACGTTATTTGATCATAAATATATAAAAATGCATCGAACCTTAAAAATCGAAATATCTCAAAAACGGCTAACTATAACGAAAATTCACAACAGAGCTTTTTATGTTGAAAAGTGCGAAGAATCAGTTTTTTTATTCAAAAAGCAAAAAATTGCACTAAGAAAAAATGTTCGGTCATTTTAATACACTACAGGTACAGTAGAGAGCGCCCTTTAGCGGCCAGAGTAAAACTATGCCCATGGTTCGTTTTTTCGTACCAAAAAACCCTTGTATATCAATTTTCATTGTTATACATCAAATACTGTTCGAAATATTAGAATAAAAACTATTTTAGAAAGTAAATTTAAACACCATGTATTTCGGAAGCCACGCATTTTTCGACCCATGTTTATATAGACTTTATGCATTAATTTTAAAAGTTCTATCGAATCTTAAAGTTATGCAACAATAAACTGAAGCACCCTGTATAATATATATATACATATATATAAAGGGTGTCCCAAAATTAACGCAAGATTTGAATTTGCCGCCATTTGTGCAGTGAAGTGTTGGCAACCCTGAAAAAAAGCAATTTGACAGCTAACAGTATAGGGTTATGAAAAATGGAGCGTTACACGATAGAACAACGTGTCTTCATTATTAAAGAATATTTCAAAAATAGTGAAAGCTTGGCGGCTGCAGTTCGAAAATTTCATACAAAGTATGGCCGGAATAGTGTTTTAACTTCGTCAACTGTGAAGAGATTAATTGAAAAATTCATGGAGACTGGATCCGTTGGAGACGCCAAACACACTGGTCGTCCAAAAACAAGCCGTTCAAATGTGAATATCGAAGCAGTGCGTGAGAGTGTTGCGGACAATCCAGGAACCTCAATTCGACGTCGTGGACAAGAATTGCAAATGTCAAGAACCTCTCTACAGCGTATACTCACCAAAGATCTGTGTCTTCATGCTTACAAACTTCAATTAACACAACAATTGAAGCTTAATGACCATGCAGAGAGAAGAGAGTTTGTTGAATGGATTATTGAACATCAACAAATGGACCCTGATTTTTCAAGCAAAATCATCCTAAGCGATGAAGCACATTTTCATCTTGATGGCTTTGTCAATCGCCAAAATTGCCGCATTTGGGGTTCGGAGAACCCACGTGTGATTGTCGAAAAAGAAATGCACCCACAACGCGTGACTGTCTGGTGTGGATTTTGGGCTGGAGGCATAATTGGGCCATATTTTTTTGAAAATGATGCTGGTCAAGCAGTGACTGTTACTGGTGCTCGATATCGCGACATGATTACACAGTTCTTTCTGCCAAAATTGAATGATATTGATGTACCCAATATGTGGTTTCAACAAGACGGTGCCACATGTCATACAGCCCGTGAAACAATTCAATTACTGCATGAGACATTTCCCGGTCGTGTACTCTCTCGTTTCGGTGATCAAAATTGGCCTCCTAGATCGTGTGATTTAACACCATTAGACTTCTTTTTATGGGGTTATTTGAAATCACAAGTCTATGTCAACAAGCCCACAACCACCCGTGCATTAAAGGAGGAGATTCAACGCTGCATCAACGAAATTCAGCCACATTTATGCAGAAGGGTCATGGAAAATTTCGACAAAAGAGTGCGCATGTGCATGCAAAGCCGTGGAGGCCATTTGTCCGATGTGTTATTCCATACATAACCCTATCCTATGTACTTTATGAGTCAATAAAAATATAACTATTAAAAGACTAAAAATGGCATTTTCTATTTAATTCAAATCTTGCGTTAATTTTGGGACACCCTTTATATATTAATAGTTATTGACGAAAATAGCCATTTAAGTGGAAGACTCGTCTTTGTGGAAATCGACAAATTATGCAAAGTGTAACTTACAATTCCAGCTTGGAGCAGCTGAAAACAAATTTAAAAAATAATAATTCTCAGCCATTCTCAATTGATTGAAATTTTGTTACTTACTACGTCTGCCAGATTGGTGCTAAAATTTGATTCCATAAAATGTGGATGAGAACCCATGGTAGGATGATCAAAAATTGGATTTATGAGAATCTTTTTTGGGAGATCGATAGAAAACATGACTATGTTTCACTAAAAATGCACAAACAGATTTGAAAAAATGTTATTCATCTAATTAACTTCTATGTCACCTTTTGGAATAACCTCAAATTGATAACGTGTTCAATAAATATATAGTTTTCATCAAAAAATTGAATCACTGAGATGCACAAAAGGTGCAAGAGGCACTAAAAGTGTATTTTAAATTCATAAACCACCAGTGGCATCTTAGAAAAATTGAAAAGCGAATGCGAAGCTATCAGTCTTTGCTCTATTTTCAGCTTAGGTATGTGTGAGTTATGTCAATTTAATTTTTTAAGCGGATCAAGTTAACAGGCTCAAATTTGGTGAGACAAAATCGATGCATAAATGCTGTAGTGAAGGTGGCAATAAAAATTCAAAATCTCGGCTGGGCGATACCATGCAACATTGTTATAAATAGAGTGGAGGTCATGTGATGCCTCGTACTCTTTTGGAAGTATTGATGAAAATACGTAATTAAGCATAGAGCATTAGTTGTAGGAAGGTTTTCGAAAACTGTCAGTTTTCAACTGAATGTCTCAAAGTTTATTGCCCTTCCAGATAAATCCTTCAAAAAGAAGAAGATTGAGATAATATACTATAGCATTTGTATGATAGTTAGTTGTAAGTAATTCAGTGTATAAATACGTTCGGCTTTGACACTTGGCCAGTTCGCCATTTTGAGAGATAGCACATTTAGATTTTAGATTTATGAAGTGCTCCAAAATGGCTTCCTGCCATCTTGAAATTTTTGCTTTTACGTTAAAATATAGTATTAATGCAACAATTTCATTACCCAGAGTGGCTATTTTGATCAATTCCAAGTAAGAGGACTACCATTCTGAAAAGCAATGTTTACACTATTGGCATGGATACCAAAAGGCACCATCTTAAAAAATAATGTCTTGTCCGATACAATAGGAATTATAACACCGGGTAAAAAGTAATAAAATAATTACAATTATACTAAATGACATAGAAAATGCAACACCGACTAGGAGTGCTGTACTTTTGAGCACGTTTACAAGTTTTAGGCCTACTGATACATAGAAAGTGCTACCTCGAACGAACACTACTCGTGACATGCTGCGGTAAGCAAAGCACCCCACACCGTAACACTCACAGTGCGATGAATATGTCGTTCAACGGAATATTGCACGTTCCGTCTTTCAGCACGTCTCTTCCTTATTCTTTCACGGTCATCATGTGTGTCCGAACAGATTCTGTACTCATCGCTGAACAAGACTGAGTTCCATTCCATATTCCATTCAAGTCTCTCCCTACTCCATACCAATCGTTGCCGACAATTTGTGTGTCTAAAAGACCTTATTCGGCGGTTAACTGTCCTCATTGTTATTGCCCTTCCGATAGCAACAAACCACTGGTTCGCAACTGCCCTTTCGATCTCTGTGTGCTGGTTGCCTCAAATAACGATCCTGTCGCGTTGTAACGTAGTCTGTACTTTGACGTCCAGTACCTCTAACTCGTCGATTTCGGCTTTCTTGGAACCACGCTCGAGCACACCTCATTGCAGTAGATTCGTTTTGATTCATCCGATTAGCGATTTCTCTAAAAGAAAATCCGGCTCCAGGTAGAACGAATACCCAACACCTCTCAAACTCGGAAAGTGTGAGGCATGATAATGCAATGAAACAACAATGAAACAAGTCGTACCCATACAGAAAAATCACTGAATATTCAGTAAACATGTTCATATTGTACGGATCCTGATATTATGACAAAAAAGCCTTTACAAGAAGAGTAGGTACGGCTAGGAATGAATTCAACTTTTTATCAGCGAATACTTCTATGATAGCAAATATGGTTACAAGGTTTTATCAAAGTTCAATAAATAGTTCTGGGCTTTGCATTTGATATGTCACTTAGTATATTATGTATTGTTCATTAGGATGAGAACAGTCTGACATATTTATTTTACTAATGCGCAATCAACTCGAAATTCCTTGTTCATTCAATGTAACGACTAATACAACTTACTAAAAATATTCGCACAATTAAACCGTGCATATGTTGCATCATTGATAACGTGATATTCATTACTCTAATTAATGTTACGCTTCCTGATTCAAATTATCGCAGCATAATATTTAACCAAATATGAACAATGTTTTCCTGAGCTTCTTGATAAACGTAATCACCAATCTACTGTGATATTGTAGGTGTTCCTAGTGCTGCTGAAGCTATTGATGATAAGCATTTGTATTTGATGGTTTTTGTCTTGCTGCCTGTTGTCGTTCTGTCACAGTGTCCATTTGCAGCACAATTCAAAGAGATTGACAGGTAGGAAGTGTATATTCGTAGCAACATGGCTTTTGTAAAAATACATTTTTAAAAAAGAGCTTTCACTTGGCTGTATTAGAAATGAATATTTAAGAATATTTTTTTCGTTTGGAAATATTCAACGAGCTTTTGAATGAATGTAACACGTTTTTATTTGAAAACTTGATATGAAGGAGGTTCATTATCGCTCAAATACTTACAGTCGGAAAATTTATACTATAAATTTATTTTATTAATTTTTTACTTTTTAGTTTTATTTATGATGCCAAATAACTAGTTTAATAATTTCAATATAACTTTCATATATTTTCTTGATAGGTTTCCCTAAAATTTGGTAGATATAAATGATATAATGATAAATCGATATTTTGCGACGATCGCGTTATATAATTCAGAATAACTTTATTCGCTTATTGTGTTCCTCTCATTAAGCCCTTTTGTTTGATACCCATATCATAGCGGTGACTATGGAAATTATACATCGCCCTTTTGTGGTGGCCGCCATGTTGGATTCAGAATGACTCGGGGAATGACATCGCATTGCTATTTATGTTTCTCTCATAAAGATGTTCAATTTGATACCAATATAATTGGGGTGACTATGATAATTATACACACCATCCCCGGGCGGTCGCCATATTGGATTAGGAATTACTTCACTTTGCTTATTGTGTTCCTCTCATCAAGTCCCTTCATTTGATACCCATACCATAGGAGTGACTGTCAAAAATAAAAATGGTCTTTTTTATTTTGTTTGTCTCATCAAGAGTTGGATTGGATTCAAAATGACGGCAGTTAATTAGTTTGGTATTGTCAAAATTTGTCCCACACATGCTGAGGAGTCACTATGATAATTATAAACACCCTCCTCGGTCGAAGGCTATATTGGATTAAGAATTACTTCACTTTGCTTATTGTATTTGTCTCATCAAGACTATTTATTCGGTGCCCATATCATTTAGTTCCAAAATTTGCCCCACACATGCTAACATAAATACATACTATGGGGAGTCAAGTACATAGATGAGGCTCTCCGTACGCATTTCATCAATTGCCATTCCTATTATGGCAAGTCTGGAAAAATATTAGGTCTACCAGAAAGTCTTGTTCGTGTTTATGATCTGTTCTTAACTCACAGCTGCGCAAAAGTCCTAAAACATGACCAAAACTAAAAATATTCATCAGAAGCCTCATCTGCATGTTTACGAGGTCGCTTCCGAAAACAAAAATGGCGGATTGAATATGGGCGAAATGTTTGAAAAACGTTAGGATTTCTCTCATGTTCGGGTTCTCTAATGTCCTTGAGGTCGCTGGTAACTAATTAAATGTCGATTTTTCTTTAAATCAAATTGGCTGGTCGAACTTGGCGGATACGTTTGCAAAAAATGTTTCGATTGTTCTCCAATTTGAGTTTGGTGTGTTCTAGGAGTCGCTTATAACGAATGTAGTATTGATTCTTCAAAAATCAATATGACGGATCCAACATGGCGGACCTGTATGCATAAAGCGTCTTAAATCCACTTATTTTTGAGTTTTATATACTTTTATATACGTTGATGATCTAATAATTTAAACGCCTACCTAGGAAATTATGTATCTTTAAAATAACTAAGGTTTCACAATGCCAGTGTACGAAATATTATACATTTTTGGAATCAGAGTTAAAAACTTTATTTACCTGTGCAAAAATCGTGTCTATAAGAAAACATAACAGTTGAGCTGGAGGACCAGAAATGAAACGTCATATTGAAATTCTAATTAAGCCGTTTTGTGTGGGAGAAAAAGTGGCAATGTTAATTTGCAATTTATTTCGAAATCCCATTACGAATAAAGTCAGGAAAAAATCAATTTTTTGAAAATTCGTTTTTTTTCGTCTCTCTCTGGAAGTGAGTGTCGAATTTGAAACACCCGGCACAGGCAGCTATACCCCCACCCTGCCTTCGCTGTCACGCCGATATGTGTAACCTGTAAGAGCTATAACAGCCTGAAAGATGTGTATTCAGCCATGTTTCAGAGATTCAGATATTATCAAATTTACCACTCACTTGCAGTTTTAACTTATTGAATCCATGTATAAGGCGCTACCAATACTTACTTATTTTTATTCAAAGCTATAACTCTCAAATTAAGGTCAAGACGATAATTTGGTTTAATATACCTATAGAAAAACAAAATGAACACAAATTTTTTAATTACCTTAATTATGTTTGGCGAAGGCACTTCTTGTCTCTCGGGCTGTGGTGAATCTCCAGATTATTTTGATCTTGAAGGCAAAGTATAAAATCGTCAGCTTCCAAGCTATGTCTATTGATTTTTGCCCCAAGGTCCCAACTTGTGGCATGATGAGATGCTTCACCAATACTTTTTGTTCCTGCCTATCTTCGTATATATCAATAGAAACACCTGCTCCTGTCGCTTTTAGACGGTGTACGATTTTGAAATATTCCTTAACTAAGCTTAATTTGCATATAGTATTCAGTTTCATTGTAATTTCTGATGCGAGATCAGCTTTGTTGTCACTTTTTATCCCAAAAATAATAATATTATTTCTCCGAAACTTTCTTTCAAGTGTTCGCACCCTAATTTGTAGATATTCAACTTCAACTTTGGTTTCAAGCACTGTAACAGATATTTGATAACCGCAGACATATCTTCTTTGATTTCAATAGTTTGCAATGCGTTAGCTTCTTGAATTGGTTTAGATCTAAAGTAAACAAATCCTTTGCAGACGTATCAGCGATGGTTGTAGGCACAATTTGCAGAGTCTTATCTGCTATATGGTTTTTGCATCAGGATGATAGTCTGGTCATAAGCGATTTAAGGCCTCAGATATAAGTGGAAAAAGGATATTTTGTCACTTCATACTACAAAAGTTACTAAGATCACCTCTCTGCATCATGGAAGCAGCGTCATCAAGATGACCTGCTATATTTTTTTCGGTAGTTATGCTAGGATTTGGCATCTTTGTTTGAAAGTGCCTTGAAGTGCAAATTCAGTGTTCTATTTTAACGGGAGCGTTTTTGTATAAGATCAAAAAATACCTGTAAATGATTGTTTCAAGCCTACGTGATTGACCTAAGAAGTGAAGCAAGTTTTATGTATAATAAATGATTTGCAGAAATCATGAGCAACAATCAGATAAACTGGAAGTCCCATTGGAAGATTCCGTACGAAGCTGTTCCAAATTGAAGTATCGAAGCTATAACGGCTACTGCAACAATTTAAAAGTACCTACTAGAGGAATGGCTTACAGTTATTATGCAAGGTTGATTCCATCTGATGGTAAGATAACTATGAACAAAAATATATTTACTTGCCAGAAATATTCTAGGAAACAATAATCGGACAGGGCAGGATCTAATTATCATCTATTTATTTAGCCGCATTTTCTATTTTTAGAGTCTCGAAACCAATCAGCCTTGCCTCTTCCAAAAATGATAAGCGAAAAGCTTTATCCAAACAAGCCGATAACAGACAAAGATTATAGTTTGGCAAGTATGCAGTATGGACAAGTCGTTGCTCATGATATAAGTGATCGTATCATGCCTTTAGTAAATGGTAACAGGCAGGTAAGGATATACATAGAGCATTCAACTAAAACAGCAGCAAAACCTAGAGCGCCATTCTCACCAAAAGCAACTGTCGCGCAATCTTGTTTTGAGGATCTGCATGAAGCCACTAGCTACATACCTAGTAATAGGAAGAAGGAATATAAATGGTCGGTTTCCGTTACAGCCTGACTTAATAAGAATCAAATAACGTATTATATCTACTAATAAAATCTAATCATATCAATGAATCAACATAATGTTTCAGTATTTGAAAAGTCGGAATTCCATTGTCTATACAATTTTGTAGATCGCAACGCTTCGGTTGATAAGTTATCTTCAGATGAATTGGACCACATGTTCCTTCCACAGCTATTTATAGTGTTATCGTTGACGAGTCCTATGCGATGACGTCCGTGGTCGTAACCTGTTGTTAGGAAGGTCTACCCTGGTTGCTATAACCGTAGGGTCTTGATATTGCTCATGATAGACTCCCTTATTGATTTGACCTTTATGCTAGCATGTTACGGTTGCTGGATACGTACGCTGCCTCCTTGAATTTTTGGCTATAGCAGTGTGCTTATTTATGGATCTTAGTGTCTCTCCAGTTTATTTTATGTCCTCTCCATGCGTGTTGGGTTATCCCGGATTTTTCTGTTTCGGCTCGTTTGGTATGAAGTCGGTGCTCCTTTGTCCTCACAGCCGGTTCGTCTTCCCGATATACATATTTCCACATCCATATGAGACCAGATTAATGCAGCTTTTGGTATACTGATTTCTATTCCTGGATTTGGTTTTTGTGGGAATGCTCCGTAGTGTCGTATTCATTGAGCATTTGGATTCGATGTGTTACTTCCTGTCTTTTTTATTATACTAGATGTTCACTTACTGCATTATGAGGCTGCAATGCTATTCATCCCGCATCCTTCTCCTGATTGTAGTATCCTCTTGCATAACTTCTTCTACTATTCTTCTTGGACATCCGTTACTTGCCAAATATTTGTTTGTATCCACATTTCCATCAACAAAATGGAGTTTTCCTACTCCTTTTGATGACATACTGCCCCAGACCATGACGGATGCTGGAAATTTCACTTTCCTCTTCAGAGAGTCAACATGGAATGCTTCATTTTTTTTGCGAATAACTCTACTGCGACTGTCAGCAACACAAACTTCGAATCGGGCCTCATCACTCCATTGTATTGCACGCCATTGTTGAGGTGTCCATTGTCTATGTTCTTTAGCCCATATAAGCCGATTTTTCTTTTGCAGTGGAGTAAATGGTGGCTTTTCTTTGGCCTATAAACAAGTTGTGCAGCTTTAGGGTTTTTACTTCACTGTTTTTATAAGAAAACTTACCTTGCAAGTGCTAAATCCCAGTTTGTGGGCCTCTCTATGAGTTGTGGACCTCGAAATTCTCCTTCCAACAGCATCACTCCACAGAGCACTTAATTGTAAATAATTGGCACGCCGGTTTTTCACGATTATTCTTCTTAATGCTCTTCGGTCGGCATTTGTGATATTACTTTTTTCACATATCGTGGCTTAATATTAACTGAACCAGTTACGTTATATCTTCTAACAATATTTCTCACACTGTACCGCGATAAGTCTAAGAAAGTTGCAATTTCTGAGTTTGATTACCCAGAATTAAAAAATTTAATTATCAGTAACCGAATTTTCTCACTAATAACCTTTCCTCTACCCATTTTGAAAACCTTAATTACCCAAAACTATTTTAAACGTATTTTGACAGCTGTGATTAATAAAAACAATTGTCATGGCTTTTATTTTTCACAGCCACCTATGCGTTATAGACTTATTTTGCATTGAAATGAAAATAGGTTGATATGCTGTAATGTGCAACATGTGTTATTTTTATGCTGCAAATTTGATTAGGGAGTGATAAAGTTGGTGTTTTCTACTATATATTATCAAAATATTCATTGTTAATATTTTAAACATATAACACCCTGATACATTTTTATTATTTGTGTTTGATAAGAAAAAAAACTAAGATTTCAATACTTGGGCCAACTGAAGTGGGAAGGGGCTCGTAGATATGGCAGGCTGTTGTCTACTTTCTCTTCTATCGTGAACTGAATGGCCTCAGGCTGTTGAGGTGTTAGTGGTATCGCTCAGATATCGCAACCATAAATTCGGTTTTCTTTCTGCGTTTTTCATGGCCATTAACTCGAACCATTTTATGTTAGCCGCGACTAAAGATAACGGTGATTCCATTGGAAGGTGTTGCCTACATATCGCAGTCATAACTTCGGTTTTCTTTCTGCGTTTTCTATTTATGATATTATATTTATTAACAGCACCCAGTACATAACAAATACAATGATCGATCTCAAGAATCTAATACCATGTACATTTTTCCTGTGTCATCTGTAGCTCATCTGGAGGGTTTCTAATGCAGGCTATTCTAAAAGGGTCAATAAATATGTACAAGAAACGCGATGGATAGCTACACACAGACATCCACGCATAAAATCTTTCATCAACTGGTAGGCAACTGCAAACTGATTAGCGACGCAGCAGCGGTGGCCGCAGTAGTAGACTCTTCAGTCTCCTGATCAGTCGCCGTGCGCTGTGCGGGTTCGAATTCCGTCCCAAGAGAAATTCTTCTCTTGGCTATGGATGCTGTGATTGTCCGTAGGTGGTAGACGGTCTCTGACTGTCCAGCGCAGAGGTACCACCCGGCGGATCTCGTATGCGGGGCCAGAATGTGTGCGTGTTGCATGCACACGTGTTCCCTCGCCAGAGTCCGTGTGGCGTTCCCCCTTTCCCCTGTATCCTCCTATAGCCCCACGGTACCACGGGTATTTAGGCCTTAGACGTTTGTGGTAGTCGGAATATATAAATCAAAATAGTCACATTGTCGTTGGGTTGCGGCTTCCAGTCGCTTTGGAGAGAATGGTCCTTAACTGTAGATGCTGTGTAAAACAGATGTCGGAACGTCTATTAATCTTAGGAACGCTCATGTTTCATAGAAAGTACACACAAGGTAGAACTATTATTTCTTTAACCTATATTTACAGAAAACGACAGTTACCTCTTACCTTGACCTGTCTGTCATTTACGGCAATAACAAAGAAGTTGCCGATCACGTTAGGGTATTTAAAGAAGGACTTTTGAAAACAGAAATGAGGAATGGACAGGAATTTCCAGAGTTGCTGAAAAAGCCAACAATTGGTGATAACTGCAGTGATATGAGAGAACCTGGAGAAAGCTGCTACGATGTGGGTACGCTGGATTTGATTGTTTTAGTAAAGGCTGAACACGTAAATGAGAAAATATCGATGCATATTCTCTGCTAACCTAAAAAGCTGCATTTTTCTCTCTAAGCAAATAATACCACAATAATCGATATAAAGTTGGAAATTGCTTTTAATGTTAAGAAAAAAGAGAAATTTTTACCTTACTCCCTTAGATGGTCCAGCCGAAACCAAATTTGTTGTTGCATTCTTTGATTTTGTCAGGCTGATACCAGTATTTGTGGAATGAGCTGGTAACGTCATGATGAAGTAAAATCAAATATTTTTATATGTACAGTGTTAGTAGTGCAAAAGTTGTATACATACCTCGTTTGAGAAATCTATCATTGGACTCCCACATTATATCCACTCCCCAAACTAGGTATGTATGTACTATTATTATCGTAATATTAGTATCTACAAAGAAGTCTAACCACTTTTTATCGTAATATTATCAAATAATTTTTGTTTTAAGTAGTCAAGTCAAAAGTTTCCCAGAATAATTTGGACGAATGAAGTCTAAACCTTCTGGCTTGATATAAGAAAAAAAGTTAATAGTAGGTGAATAAAATGTATATTGTTGCTCTTAAATTAATATGGAACTCTCGTGCAGGCGACACTAGAGCAAACCAAAATCCCCAGCTTGCCATGATGCACATACTTTTCATGAGAGAACACAACCGAATTGCCAGGAAACTCTTACAACTCAATCCAAATTGGACCGATGAGAAGGTGTACCAAGAGGCTAGAAAGATCAACATAGCACAGCACCAACATATTGCGTTCTACCAATACCTGCCCATTGTGCTGGGTAGGAAGAATATGCTAGAAAAGAAGATCATATACGATGCCAATGGTTATATTGATGACTACAATGAAGACGTCGACGCAACAGCTCTTGATGAACATGGCAATGCAGCGTTCAGATATTATCACACGCAGATCGCTGGACACTTGAAGTAGGTAAAACTTTACGATAGTGGTACATCTTGCGGAAATCAAAAGTTCATCTCGTGTTGGTCTAACTAGCAAGTTAAAAAATCGCTTTAAAATCAACTAAGCCTAAGGAACGATTCGGCTCCTTGTAGATAAAGACTGTTATCCAGGAACTTGGCAACCTCAATAATGACTTGTTGTTATAAACCCAGTTTTCAAGCATTTGTTTTTCATATATAAGTGGAATACCTCCAGCCTTAGAGACAAGATACTAAAAACCTTTTTGCTCAGAATGATCTGAAAATCCTAAGCAACCTTTGTCCAGAGCCAAATAATATTTTTATAGTTTGTTGAAAAGACGTATAAATAAAACACGGGGTTACCTGCCGTCAACTCTCTACTTTATGTTGGGGGGCGTACAACAAATGTGGTTATAAACAAAGATCTAATTGGGGATTTTGTCTCATGAGTGCGAGGTTCCGTCTCGGCCATTGATCTCTCTATATCATAAAAGTCATTCGTGAGCAATAAGTATAATTATAATTATCGTTTATCTTAAGTTTGCTTCTAAGTCTATAAATCATATACATATTATCTGCGGATTATGCGATTGCTCAAGTTGCATCATTCTGTTAAAATTTATTTAAATTAAATTTTACGATCACTTGAAATAATCTGGAAATGATGACCGACAAAGGAATAAATCATCGCTAAAATGGAGACAGTGACTATGTCAAGGAAAATTAAAATAGGTACGTCCTCAAATTTCAGTGCGCGCTCAGATAGGCCTTGTTTTTGTTGGTTGTTTACCAGCTTTTCTCTAAGCTCAACTCGGTAACGAATATTATTTGTGGGGTTGTCAAGTATCTAAATTCAAGTTCCAATCCTTCCCAATAATACCCTGATGAGTATTTTAGGCTTAGTTTATTTTGTCAGCGTGTCTGTCTGTTTGTTCGCTAATTCTTGGCATGTCCATACCTCGGAAAGTACTCCCCAGGCCAGAAGGAAACTTCCACACAAGATTACTACTACACCTAGTATTAAAAGGCTTTACAGTTTTTTAAAATTGGTATAATGGCAGAAGAGCTACAGGTCAAAAAATGAAAAAGTAGAAATGGGTTTCAGGGGCTCCTGACTATTTCGAGAAAACAATTTGTAGGGACCAAAAATTGCGGATTTGGGCTGTAAGGAATGGGGAACGGTGTATCTCAATTTTTTGAGGTTTGTATTTTTATACGCTCTCAACCTCGGTATTTCTGCGTACCTATTGGGCATATTTCACACATCATTTGGGCTGTAAGGAATGGGGAACAGTGTATCTCAATTTTTTGAGGTTTGTATTTTTATACGCACTCAACCTCGGTATTTCTGCGTACCTATTGGGCATATTTCACACATCATAGTTTACTCTGTACATTGCCCTTAAAACTGAGAATTATAGAGATACGCGTCGCAGCCGTGCCGGCCCCATACAAGTGTCCTGACATTACTGTCGCTATCCGCGCTGCCCCGTCTGACGCATCGTACGGACGGATTGGGGAGGGGCAAGACTGCCAGATGGATCACTCTGTTGTTATACATGTTCGTGAAAATCTTCTTTCGCAGGAAGTCTGACATTATGAACCGATGCTTGATACCTGACGCGATTTTTTTCTCTGCTAACACCGTATATCACAAAGAATTCGAATATGTATCACGTTCATACTTATTTTACAAATTCTCTTAAATATCTAGTTTCCTGTTGTGTATAAGAAAAAAATTAGATTGATGAGCGTAATATAGAGAGCCGGTGTGGAATAGTCCATTTTTAAAGGGCGTTAATCAATATTTGATTGATTAAAATTGAAAATCGTTTTCCAGTATTATTCCGATTAATGTGGTATTAAGAACCGTAAGAACATGAGAAGATATACTGACGACTACTTATTTCTCAATAAAGTTGTGAAATTGATATAACGAGTTGATAGAATTTTAATGTCATCCATTGTTAACCTTGTTATTGGAGGATTACTTTAAAAATTTTGGTTTCTTATGTGAAAAAATTATTTCGCCTTGCCCTTACTTCCATCCCTTGTCGCGATTGTTTCTTTCTATCTCTTGAATAATTTTTCGGTGATCAGACATTGACATGAAGGCAGACGTCTCATAAACTGTTTTAAAAGTCATCGAGAAATCAGCTGCATCCTGTGAAACCGTCTTTAAGTTGTATGATAACACCACGAGATGAGCTCTATTTTATTGTGTTATGGATCTGAAACTCGAAATAAATTCAAATTAATTAATCTACAATACATGCTTATCTTTTCCAGACTTATAACCGATACTCATGATTCGACAGGTGATTTGCGTATTAGTGATTATATAGGAAGACCTCAGATCATCGAAAAAGGAGATAACTTTTATATGCTTGGTAGAGGACTAGCATTCCAGCAGTCCATGGGTGTTGATAATTATCACGATGACGAGGTCTGTGAAACTTTTATTCGAATTTCAAGTAAAATTTCGAGAACAGTCCACCAGTCATTCCTTGAGCATGCGCGGTTACCTCTTACCTGACCAACCACCCAAAGCCTCTTTGGGTGAAAAGGATCTGTTGTTTATCGTGCAAGTGACCACAACCATCCGTATACAACGTTGTAGTACTGTGTTAGCGAACAACTTATACATACAGGGTGGCCAAACACGTGACGTCATAAAAAAAAAATTAGATTCCCCACATCGAGAGGAACCCAAATCACCCCCATATATATGGTCCGATTTTGTTTAGTTTAGGAGTTATGATTTTTTTTTCGGATTTTTCGAGAATTTTTGAGTTCTGTGTTTATTTTTACCATAACTTCGTTAATAATTGTGATAAATGCCTGCTTTTTTCACGATTATGTAGCTAAGACCTAAGGCTTAACTATCATATAATCATTCAAGTCATGTAACTAATACTACTTTTTAATTTTTTTCAAAATCTTCGAACATAACAAAAAAGTAAAAAAGTGCAACAACTTTGAACGTTTATAAAAAATTGAAAAAACATGTTCTTACTATTCGTAAGTATCTTAAGAGACAACGAGAGGATCCCGATTTTTTTGATAAAATTTTATGGACTGACGAGTCACGTTTTGAAAGAACAGGGATATTCAATATCCATAATTTACATACTTGGGCTGTTGAAAACCCCCACCAGTCAAGGCCGTCGACATTTCAACACCGTTTTAGTGTGAACATGTGGTCAGGAATATTCAATATGGAATTTATCGGTCCATTTGAACTGCCGTCAAGGTTGGATTCGGTAGCCTACAAAGCTTCCTTGAAAATAGCCTACCATTATTGCTGGAAGTTTCAAGCCTGGAAGCCAGACGGAACATGGTGTTCCAGAATGATGGTGCACCATGCCACAACGCAACGATCGTGCGAAACTACTTAAACGAAAGGTTCCCAGACAGATGGATCGGACGAAACGGACCGATACGATGGCCTCCACGCTCCCCTGACCTCAACCCCATTGATTTTTTTGTTTGGGGATATTTTAAAGACCTAACATTCGCCCAAGAATGTGCAAATGAAAATTCATTGAGGAACAAAATTCAAGAAGCGACACATGTGTTGAAAAACAACACACAAGCATTTAGAGATTTAAAACAAAATTTCATACGTAGGTGTACACTGTGCATTTCTGTTAGAGGCAGACATTTTGAAAACCTCTTGTAAATAACATAAATGAATAATAATCTGCTGTTCAGTAAAAATCAAACGTGTTTTTGTGGTTTTTGCAAATTTTTTTTCCGAAACTAACAATTTCTATTGAGCAGAGGGTTATCCAATTTTGGGTTCGGTTCTATTTGAGCCACAATTACGGTAGCATGTAGTAAAGCTAGGTTGATGAAATTTTTACGGTAAATAGCTGATACCGTAAGGAAGTTTTTAAGATACTTACGAATAGTAAGAACATGTTTTTTCAATTTTTTATAAACGTTCAAAGTTGTTGCACTTTTTTACTTTTTTGTTATGTTCGAAGATTTTGAAAAAAATTAAAAAGTAGTATTAGTTACATGACTTGAATGATTATATGATAGTTAAGCCTTAGGTCTTAGCTACATAATCGTGAAAAAAGCAGGCATTTATCACAATTATTAACGAAGTTATGGTAAAAATGAACACAGAACTCAAAAATTCTCGAAAAATCCGAAAAAAAATCATAACTCCTAAACTAAACAAAATCGGACCATATATATGAGGGTGATTTGGGTTCCTCTCGATGTGGGGAATCTAATTTTTTTTTATGACGTCACGTGTTTGGCCACCCTGTATATATCATCTCTATGCACACTACATTACTGACCTTTATAGCAGATTCATTTTCGTTTCTTTGTTTTCATATACTTTGAAGTTGAGTCATTAATTTTCAGATAATGATTTTAGAGGGAAGATAAACCAAAATAGGTGTCTAAAAATAAAAAACAAAATAAAAAAAAATGTTACCTTGTTTTATAAAGACCTGTATTTGATCGTGCGGTCTTGGAGCATCGGCATGCCCTCCCCTGTGAGGTCTTAAGTCACCCGATTCACGAGCCCTTTGTACTGCATTAACAAAGGCACGAGGGGTTGGTTGCACTCGATTGGGAAACCGATCCGCATAAATTCGTGATGCCGCGGCAGCATTTTGTAAAGTATTTCGTTTGAGCCACGCAACAAACACCACTATTCACTCACGCGTTACCGACTGACACATTGACTGAATAAAATTGTAGTAAAAACATCTCGTTTCAAATTCTTTCGCTTTTTTGTTTCCGATGCGATGAACCGATAAGGCGGTTTATATCCGTTGTTGCCAAACACGAGCACATAATATTATTATTGAGACAGGGCGGTACTCAAACTTCTAAAGGGCTATAACTTTGTTACTTTAATTTTACCAGAAAAAATGTTGAAGGAAAAAACATTTCTTTTGATCAGATCTACTCACTGTTAAAATAAATGACTCAACTTCGAAGTCTGATGATTTATAAAACAAATAACACAACGTTGTATACTGTTAGTTACGGTCACAGAGGCAGACAGCAAACAAGTCTTCTAGCCTGTGTTTCGCTGATGCAATTTTTGTAAGTCATGAACACCATAGGATATGTTTCTGGTGTTTATTAACTAGTTTCTAGCTAGGGGTCGGTAGTACCGTGTTTGTCGGCAATGTCATCTCTCTGCAAAGCCCCTTTCGTGAAATTTAGTTACCTACAGCGCCATTTTAGATATTATCAGTTTAATTACCTTAAACAAAAGGAAATTACACATCTACAGCCAGAATCGTTAAACGTGAACTGAGATCCCTAATAGTTCCAACTAATAGCAGCTATGCGCTCTCCACAGTGGTTGATTTTGGTGAGATAGATGGCACTTTGCGCTGTCTTATTTATTGGGGCAATAGTATGTCAATATGATTTTGAGTACAATCTCAGAAAAGACCCCTATTCAACATAGGTGGTTGAAGTAACTGGCTGAAGGCTATTGATAATAGGTTTTCCATTTATTCAGATAACTAAGTATATGTTCAAAGAAGGAAAACAATTCGGAGAGGATCTGAAAGTGATTGACATTAAAAGAAACAGGGAGCACCTGTTAGCACCGTACAATGCCCTTAGAAAACTGTGTGGTCTCTCAAGTGCAGAAAAATTTGAAGATTTTGGAGATGTGATGGAAACAGAGGTATCTAAGCTTGTGATTCACTGTTTTGAATCAAGCGTTTTATACTAAACTACTATTCAAAGCATTATTGCATTACCTTTATCCTCCGTCTAGGAACCTTGGGCCACTAAAATAACCTCTTGTTGGTGAAATTGTATGCCTTGAGTTTTTAGTGTGCACTTTAAACATGGTATTTAAGAAAGTTATCCACAGAAATTGTAGCCAAAAGTATGCACTTCACTTTTGAAGTTTATGTATCATATACAGTGCTTTTTTTTAATTTCCCCCTCCCCTTTGATTTTTTGAAAGGACCAATTCAAAAAATTTAAACTTGAGGTAATGAAATTGTTGAGTGGATACCATATTTTAGAGTAAAATTGACAGATCAAAATGTCAAGACGGCCGCTAGGCGCCATCTTGGAAAAAAAATTGTATGAAAACGGGGGTCTTGTGGCACATCATTTTGTAGCACCTGACGAGTACTTCATAACCCTAGAATATAAAGTCAATACGTTCACCTACTACAAAATGGTGGTACATTTAATAATTACCTGAATACATTGACATTTAACTTGATCATTCGAATAAATACGTGGAGTTCAGTTTAGAAGATGCTGGAAATGGTTGCCTTGAACTTCTTGACACAGCCGGTCCGTAATTTCGCGTCGTCATTTTCAAACGTAGTAACATCGATATTTCTACAAATATTTGTTATTCTCAGCCGTATATCCAATATTGAAGCAGGTTCAGTTTCGTACACCTTTTGCTTTAAGTAGCCCCATGGGGCCTCGGTTGGCCGCGTTGGTCAGAGTGTCGTGCTACTGATCAGCCGGCCGGCCGGGCCGCGAGTTCGAATCTCGCCTTCGCCATGGATGTTGTGACGTCGTGTGTTTGTCGTCCATAATTATAGAAATATATAAAATATCCAACCTAGTTTCTGGCTGCATGGCCTAGTCCTAAAGCCAAAAAAAAAAAAAAGTAGCCCCATAAAAAAGTGTAAAGGTGTCAAATCTGGCGAGCGAGCTGGCAATTCCACAGGTCAATCCAACGACCGGGGAAATTGTTATCTAAATAATTCCTAACTTATCTGTAGTAGTGTGGTGGAGCACAATATTGCTGGAATACAATACCAGTATCGAATTCATTAGGACTCGCTTCGGTGATTTCGGTAATTAGAGGGTCAATAGTATTTTCCAGCATATCCAAATACAGTTCCCCGGTCAAAGTTTGTTCGATGAATAGAGGCCCCACAATATGATTGCCCAAAGGTTAATTTTTTGTGGATATTGAGTATGAGCTTCCCGGAAGACGTGAGGATTGGTGTCACTCCAATAACGACAATTTTGTCTATACACATTACCGTTGAGAAAAAATGTACATTCATCACTAAAACAAATATTGTGGACCTTGGTAGCAAGCCGTGCAATAGTTTCCGTCATAGTCTCGCAGAATTCTGTTCTTTGATCAGGGTCATCTTGTGTTAGCTGATTTACCATTTCAATTGTGTATGGGTGATACTTATTCTTCTTCAAAAGTCTCCGTATAGTAGAAGGACAAACGCCACATACATTGGCGATGGAGGAAGTATACTGTTGGGGATTTACTATGATCTCACCAATTATTTGAACTTGCTTTTCTTCCGGGATGGTCGGATGACCTGGGGTTTTTTGTTGTTTACACTACCAGTAGCTGTAAATTTAGATACAAGTTCGCTTAAATATTTTCTACAGATAGGCCGATTCGGGAAACGACCATTAAACATCCTTTCGGTCTCGTGAAAGTTACGCGTCGCACTATAAATAAAAATCGCTTAGATTTTTTCTTCCAATGGATGAAAATTGACCATTTTAAAAATAGTTCAAACAGTATGTAGCACTAAAACCGAAAACTATATAAGAATATTTTAACAGTACAATGATGTTTGTTTTCGTACTGTTATTCTTGTCACTGTTAGCAAAAAATAACAAAACAAGTTTTTATCGCTGTTGCTGTGGATACGGCAGGGAATTACAATGATTTGTAGAGATATGCATGTTAGTGGGTTTGTGTTCAAGTAATTATTAAATGTACCACCATTTTGTAGTAGGTAGAGGTATTGACTTTATATTATAGGGTTATAAAGAACTCGTCAGGAGTTTCAAAATGATGTGCCACAAAACCGCCGTTTTCATATAATTTTTCTTTCATCTGTCAATTTTACTCTAAAATATGGTATCCACGCATCAGTTTCATTACCTCAAGTTTTAATTTTTTGGATTGATCCGTTCAAAAAATCAAAGGGTATGCGGACATTGAAGAAAAGCCCTGTATAAAATTTTGGGTGGTGACTCAAACATTTTCTTGCACGTTCAAACGAAGCAATTTGATATGAAATACAACATAGCTCTATCTTTAAAACACTCAACTTAGACAACTTGCACCTCAACTACAACATTTTTGTAATTAAGTTTTTGATACAGTGTATGATACCGGAGCTATCGACCGAATGTACACTAAAAACTCACCCTGTACAATTTGTTTTACCATGTACTTCTAGCATGTTCAGTCCTTGAAAGAACTGTTCGATCATCATGATGATGTAGATTTGACTGTCGGAGGATCTTTGGAGAAACATGTGCCAGGAACTTGGGCTGGTCCAACATTCCACTGTATCCTTATGAAGCAGTTTTACAAGTGAGTAATCAGAAGACCATGTCCATCAATAATAATGAACATCAATCAGTGTGAATAAGCAAAAGTAAAAACAGGGTCGATATACTAAGAAAAGATACTTCGTGACATTGACCTTGGGATTTCTCTGCATTATACTAGGATAGTCGAACGTAAATTGTTGGTTACATCGTCACGTACTGCTATGATACGATAAAACATTGTCAAATTCAGCAGGTTTGCTGTTAACCATCAAAATACGCAAGATTTAACTAGTTTTTGACAACATAAAAAAAAAGGGATCTATGAGTGTTCCGTCCTATGATTTGATAATTTGCTCATAGATAGCTCAGCATTCTTCCAAAGATACGAGTGTTTTGCTACATGCACCGAGGCGGAGTTGCCAGAGTGTCATAAAATGTTTAGAAAACGCTAAATTCATACTGAGTTGAATGAAGTTCAGTTCGTTTCACGATTTTTAGTGTTTACATCAAAAAGATATAAAAAATAGGCAAAAATGTGATTCGTACCCTCATTACTTTGAAGTAAAGTAGGCTGCAAACGGATGATAATTATACCAATCATGAATGTAAAAATGTCCAAACAAAAGTAAGTTTCAACGAAAAATGCTTTCACTACAAGTGATGGACAAAAAACTCATCCATGAAGGATTATATCTATACTAAGTGACATATAAATCCGAACACCCAGTTTAAATGGTTTTATTTTAATAAAAGTTGGTGAATGTATTTATCTTACTGTAAATAACAAGTGAAAAAATGTTCAGCCTTATCAGTTGGACATTCCGGTTTTTATACTGCTTTTTTTTAATTCACTAACGCTCTAAAAATGAATATTTCAGCCGCAGTAAAGAATCAACGTTGGAGGATTTTGGTTCTTGCCATCCTTTACGATAGGTTACGATGCCTAACCTGTACGATTTCGTCAGCTTAGTGAGTTTGATAGGGGCCGTATAGTGGGACTTCGGGAAGCTGGACTTTCTTTTCGGCCAATTGCAGTTAGAGTGCAAAGAAGTGTCGACACTGTGGTTAGGTGCTGTCAGGCATGGCTTCGAGAAGGCTGTACGCAAAGAGCAAGGGGCATTGGACGCCGCCGTAGAACAACAGACCGTGAAGATCGCCGCCTAAGATTATTGCCCTTAAGGGACCGTTTCTCCACTACCAGGTCCATTGCAAATGAGTGGTGTAGACAACGGTCACTCTGGGATCAGGAATGGAACAGTATTGTCTTTAGTGACGAGTCTCGATTTTGTTTAGGCATGCACGAGTGTCGTGCCAGGGTTAGAAGGCGACGTGGTGAAAGTAGGAATCCACAGTTTTTTGTTGAAAGACATGTTCATCACACTGTTGGAGTTATGGTTTGGGGTGCTATAGCTTATAGTTCCAGGTCACCTTTAATCTTCATCAGAGGTAACATGAACGCGCAGCGTTATATCCACGAAGTTATAGAACCCCATCTTTTACCCTATCTTGACACCCTGGCAGATCCAACTTTCCAACAAGATAATGCCCGACCACATGTTGCAAGAGTCACAACTTCTTTCAACATAATGATGTCACATTGTTACCATGGCCACCAAGATCTACCGACTTATGCCCAATTGAGCACGTGTGGGATATGATGGGTAGGTGATTGCTCAATTTGCAACGTCCTCCTCAGACTCTAGAAGCACTTCGAGAGGAGTTGGTGGTTGCCTGGAATGAGATACCACATGATCAGAAGCATGCCTAGGCACCTTGGAGAATGCGTAGCACATCAGGGTGCATCCACACATTATTAAAGGTCAAAGGGCTTTAAAGCAGTGCAATCATTTTGAAATTTTTATCATTTCCTTATTATGCTTCATTAAGTACTTATACAAAATTTTATTAAAATAAAACCATTTAAACTGGGTGTTCGGATTTATATGTCACTTAGTATATTTGACAACACCAACAATTAAGAACAGCATGTTTTTGAACGTCATAAGGTATTTTATGGACGCTGTATTCTGGGTTACATCTCTGGTCTCTATTTAATTCATTCGCCTTGTTTATCTTCTCTTGGTATAACTACTTGTTGTTGGCTTCGCACCACATTTGGAGAGTAAAAAAAGGCTCGGGTTTGGTTGAATCCGTCAATTACAACCCGGTTAAAAAAATAGATAATTTCTTCCCTTAGGTGGCATTAGATTCGCTTGATCTCTCTTTCTAGACTCTTGGGGTTCCTTGCTTGATAGTCTTTAAGCGGATATTCCAAATTGGGTGGCTATTACAAACAGGCTGGCACTATCGAAAATACGCTCATGTGGTTGCGCTTTTTTTTTGATGGTTACATCAACACGTGGACCACGTCTCAATATGGCTCTGGCAATACCCATTCTCGTGCGATCTGTACAGGAATATTCGGCATATACTAAGTGACATATAAATCCGAACACCCAGTTTAAATGGTTTTATTTTAATAAAATTTTGTACTTAATGAAGCATAATAAGTAAATGATAATGAAGCAGCGTCATCAAGATGACCTGCTATATTTTTTCGGTAGTTATGCTAGGATTTGGCATCTTTGTTTGACAGTGCCTTGAAGTGCAGATTCAGTGTTCTATACTAAGTGACATATAAATCCGAACACCCAGTTTAAATGGTTTTATTTTAATACAATTTTGTATAAGTACTTAATGAAGCATAATAAGTAAATGTTAAACATTTCAAAATGATTGCACTGCTTTAAAGCCCATGACCTTTAATAATGTGTGGATGCACCCTGATTGCTACGAATTCTCCAACGCGCCTAGGTATGCTTCTGATCAGGTGGTCAATGTGTAGAGTCTGAGGAGGACGTTGCAAATTGAGCAATCTCCTACCCATCATATCCCACACGTGCTCAATTGGGGATAAGTCGGGAGATCTTGGTGGCCATGGTAACAATGTGACATCATTATGTTGAAAGAAGTCTATTGTGACTCTTGCAACATGTGGTCGGGCATTATCTTGTTGGAAAGTTGGATTTGCCAGGGTGTCAAGATAGGGTAAAAGATGGGGTTCTAGAACTTCGTGGATATAACGCTGCGCGTTCATGTTACCTCTGATGAAGAGTAAAGGTGACTTGGAACCATAAGCTATAGCACCCCAAACCATAACTTCAACAGTGTGATGAACATGTCTTTCAACAAAAAACTGTGGATTCCTCCTTTCACCACGTCGCCTTCTAACCCTGGCACGACCATCGTGCATGCCTAAACAAAATCGAGACTCGTCACTAAAGACAATACTGTTCCATTCCTGATCCCAGAGTGACCGTTGTCTGCACCACTCAAGGCGATTACGTCGGTGTTCTCGAGTTAAAGGGAGGACCCAGTGTGGCCGGTATGAAAACAAGACAAAACTTCTCATTCGTCGGTAAACACTTAGCATGCCAATAGGTCTTCCGTGTTCTGCAAACCATTCATTTGCAATGGACCCGGTAGTGGAGAAACGGACCCTTAAGGCCAATAATCTTAGGCGGCGATCTTCACGGTCTGTTGTTCTACGGCGGTGTCCAGTGCCCCTTGCTCTTTGCGTACGGCCTTCTCGAAGCCATGCCTGACAGCACCTAACCACAGTATCTACACTTCTTTGCACTCTAACTGCAATTGCCCGAAGTCCCACTATACGGCCCCTATCAAACTCACTAAGTTGACGAAATCGTACAGGTCTCCGTACTCTAGGCATCGTAACCGATCGTAAAGGATGTCAAGAACCAAAATCCGCCAACGTTGATTCTTTACTGCGGCTGAAATATTCATTTTTAGAGCGTTAGTGAATTAAAAAAAAATCAGTATAAAAACCGGAATGTCCAACTGATAAGGCTGAACATTTTTTCACTTGTTATTTACAGTAAGATAAATACATTCACCAACTTTTGTTCGGATTTATATGTCACTTAATATACATATTTGATATGGACTGAACAATCCACATAAACGTTGTACAGAGAATTATTCAAGATATGTCAGGATTTATTAACATATAAAGATTTTTTACTGTTTTAGTACTCGTGTTGGAGACCGATATTGGTATGAACACTCTGGAGAGCTGGGTTTTACTTTAGAGCAGCTGAACGAAATCAGAAAGTCCAGTCTTTCGAAAATACTATGTGGGAATGCAAATATCACGAAAATACAGAAGGATATTTTCACCTTCCCAACTCTGGAACGTAAGTATAGTATGAAGTATGAGAGTGTGAAGTATAGTCAAGGAGCAGTCAGAAGGGCCGTTATATGTTTTCTCTATTTAAATGCGAAAAAAGATCAGATCACGCGATTCCAAATCGTAGTAGTTTTGATGCCATATTTGGAAATTACCGTCAATGTAGAATATGAAACTTTTCCTATGGTTTTCACGTCGATAATTCCCCAAGTTTGTATGGCCAATAAAACCACATATATTTCACATTCTTCTCTAATGCAGAAGTATACTACATAAAACAGTTATCTTGCTTTCATGACCATACAATAGTAATTACTAGCTGACGCGGTAGACGTTGTCCTGTATTAGTTATAAACTGGGATGAACAATGAATAATGAAAGGGTAAACATATGGAAGATAGGTAATTGTATAGCCGAGTATTTGTACCGCCATGTGGCTAGCAAAATACGTTGGCAGCACTGCCATATCCCCATCAACTTACCTTGAGAGTAGACATAGAATTATGTGGAATGACTTTGGTTGCGCCAGATGACCTCATTTGAAAGCAATAATTGTATTGACGGATATGAGTCAAAAAATGTATAGAATCTGGCCCAGTTCCGGAAACTGATGAATGTAGTGGCTCTGGTGGTCGTACCAATGAATGCACTCAATTTGACTTTTCTAGTGCCGCAACATAATCCAGGGGCTTCATTTGAAAGCCTTTGTGATGTGGACACACAACGTTCATTGGTCCAATAGCAACGATCTGTTGTGAAATCTAATCGAAAACAGGATAAAAGCTCTAATTGAGTGAAAACATTTTTTTTAGAGTTAATTGACAAAGATAACAATTAGGCAACACTGCAGTTTCTTTTGAAGGGGTCATCGCAAAGTATGAATGGTAAAGAAAGAAAAGTCCAAAAACGGAAGCACCGTGTGCAATTTTCTCTCCCATAGCTGACTATCAATAGCTGTGGGGGTAAATATGGCGTGCACGTCTCTTTTGGTACTTGAGATATTTCTTCTGCTCTGCGTGCTCAATAAATCATCATAAATCAAATGCAAATAATCATTAGGTTTTCAATGATTTCCCAATTTTCTGCGCACTTTTCTTGATTTTCCTTTCCGTAAGGACCTACTATACAGTATTAGGAAACTTAAAAAAAGACGAATGAAATCGGTAAAATCGTTCTCAAGTTACGGCGTAACTAGGGATTCATTTTATATATATATATATATATAGATTACTATTTTAGTTGGACAGTTAATAATCATATTATTTGTAAATTAATTAGCTCATCGATATTTACTTTGAGGTCTAGCCATTGAAATTATTTGAACCATCTTTCCTGCAATCATTTTAATTGTTATTGCAGTACCCTTTTTACGTCTAATTTCTATCCTTGATGAAACTAATAACCCTATAATTACTATATGGCCATCAATGACTATATAGACATTAAAAATATTGAATTTGATTCTTATAACGGGTGATTTTTAAGAGGTATAGGATTCGATTTTCAAAAAAAAACAAAAAATTTGAAAAAAACGATTAAATCTTTATTTGAGTCGATAGAACGGTCGATATAATTTAATGTTTAAAGATTATTTCATGTAAATGTTGGCCGCGGCTCCGCTTTAGATGGCCCATGCGCAAGGTCCAATTTTAGCACACTCTCTTCAAAATATCGGCCGGTATCTCACGAATAAATGCTTCAATATTGGCTTCCAGTACGTCAATCGTTGCTGGTTTATCCCTGTAGACATTAGCCTTAACATAGCCTCACAAGAGATAGTCCAACGGCGTTAAATCACACGATCTAGGTGGCCAATTGACGGGTCCCAAACGTGAGATAAACTGTTCACCGAACTCGCCTCTCAATAGGGCCATTGTTTCGTGGGCGGTGTAGCATGTGGCACCGTCTTGTTGAAACCACATGTCAGCCAAGTCCAGCTCTTCCATTTTGGGCAAAAAAAGTTTGTTATCATCGCACGGTAGCGCTCGCCATTCACAGTTACGTTCCGGCCATTGTCGTCTTTGAAGAAGTACGGCCCGATGATGCCACCGGCCCATAATCCACACCAAACAGTGATTTTTTCGGGATGCATTGGTAGCTCTTGCAATGCTTCTGGCTGGTCTTCACTCCAGATGCGGCAACTTGGCTTGTTAACGTACCCATTCAACCAGAAATGAGCTTCGTCGCCGAACACAATTTTTCGATAAAAATGTGGATCTTCCTCCAACTTTGCCAGCGCCCATTCACCAAATGGGAAACGTTGTTGGAGGTCGTGTGGCTTCAATTCTTGCACCAGCTGTATCTTATAAGGTTTTACACCCAAAACCTGTCGCAAAATTTTCCACGTAGTAGAGGCCCAATAGCTGCGAACGGCGGCGAATCGACATTTCACAGTCATCACTAACACTGGCGGATACAGCCGCAATATTTTCTTCAGTCCTCATTCTACGTCTGCGTGTTGGTGGTTTAATGTCCAATAATCTAAACTGGGTTCGAAATTTAGTCACAAGCTTCCGAATATCTCCCTCAGTAGGCCGACCAAATTGCCCATAAATTGGAAACAGTGCTCGATGCACTCTCTTAACTGAGCATGAATTTTGATAGTAAAATTCAATAATTTGCAGGCGTTGTTCGTTCGTAAGTCGATTTATGGTTAAATTATAGACTAAACTGAGCAAGTTTGACAATGACACAAGACATGATTCACGCGTCATCTGTCAAAAACAGTGTTACCGAAAAGATACTAGCAAAAAAATCACCCATTATAATCCCGGTAAATGAAATTAAAAACTATAATTTCCGGTTATTGGACGCCGATAACAGTATCGTTATCCCAATAAACAATTGCCTCACTATGCATTAAAATCGACGCAACACTCGGTCATTTAAACCAAACGAGATCTACTTCGAATCGAAATAAATGAAATTTGTGGGCTAATCATAGATTTATACCTACTGTTATAGAAATGATTTCTCCCAATTATTTTGTTAAATGAGTTTCTAAAATAATAAAAATTTCACTAGATATTGAAAGTGAGCAACGATCATTTAAATCATTAATAGGAAACTTTATAGGCGCCTGCGCCAAAAGAGAGTAAAAAGAGGCAATGATTTGGATGAACCCATCGAGTACAACCCGGTTAAAAAATAGATAATATCTTTCCTTAGGTGGCATGAGGTTCGTCTTGATTCCTCTTTCTAAACTTTCTAGATCCTTTGTCATTGAGTCAAATTAGATTTACTGCTAATGGAACAAGACTCTTCTATCGAAAGAGCTTCTCCCAATTATTTTATTAAATTAATTTCTAAAATAAATAATTAGAATTTCATTAGATGGCTGCAAGTGCTAATGGAACTGTTTATCATTAATAGTAAATTAACACCTAACATTAAAGAAGAATTCTGAATATATGTGGTTCCATTGCCCGGAAAAATATGGGGATTATGGCCGTGAAGTTGTATAACGGCCCACATATGTTAGTAACCAGTGATCCGATTTTAACTTTTTAAAGCATATCATATTCTTTCTTAATTACAAACGTATGCTATTATATATATATATATATATATAAATTATCCATTAGTTATTCAGATATACCATGATTTTCTAAAACCTTCTAAAAATGTCTGTAACATTTGAACTGAAGAGTCAGCTACTCCTGTTTCAAAGCATCAAATGCCGTGTCAAAGGCACATTAGGAAGACCGCTACAAAACTTCTGTTTAAGAAAGAACTCAAGCTATGGATCTCAGATATTCATAGGCAAAATATACATAGCACAATATCTGTGATGACTATATGGGTCTCATAAATGTATTGAAAATGTTGCTATGGTGTCTAACCGTGGACCAGGCGCGTTCAATTAGTGCACGTGTTCGGTCGCGTGGACTACCATTGTAGACGACGTCATTTTATGCTTTTTTTCTGACATTCAATATTATTTTGGTTTTTATTTTATAAATTTAATGTTTTAGTAAAAAAATACTAATAGGAGAACACGAGACTATAACTGCAAAAAATAAACATCTCATCTCAATCCAAATGTAATTTTAATGCACATTAACGCACAAATACCATCAAAGGTTAAAAAACTGAAGAAACAAATATTTGAAAAGAACTAAAACAGTTAAAAATATAAAAACAAATGGAGAAAAATTACACACAATTCAAACAAACGTCTCTCATATGATCTTTGCATGCGTATTTGTGGCATTTCACGCACTGTCTTCTTGTAGATTTGCTGCGATTCCTTGTGCAAATATAGCAACGCCCAACGTAGTTTTGCAGAACTTGTTGATGAGGTGTCTCAGGTTCCGCTACACCTAGAAGTACCCTTGCACGCCTTCTTATTTCCACTGGAAGTTGTGGGATGTTTGACCTGAATTCTATTTGTGGCTTTACTAGTTCGCAGGCCAAACTTTCAATAAACTTGCTACGTTTTACGCGCGGAAATCCATTGTTCGCTTTATAAATGCATAATGCATTCATAACTGAAATATTTAATAGATCATAAAAAATTACCATCGGCCAACGTCGTGTGTTTCTTGCGACATTGTATTTTTGGCACATTTGATCTAGCAAGTCCACTACTATTTTAGTTCTGTTATAATAAGTTATCCTTTCTGGTTTGGCTTTTCCTCCACTTTCAATGTCTATTGCATCGTCATGATGCATGTTTGATATAACTAACACCGCTTTATTATTCATCGGACAGTAAGAAACTAGGTTGTAGTCCTCTTGGAATCCAAAGATAGATGAATTTTCTCTTCTATGTTTATTTGGCAAACATTTTGGGGGTAACTCAGTTTTATTCTCATACGTTAATTTTTTTTCTAGAAATTTTTTTACTAGCGATATGCTCGTAAGCCAGTTATCTCCAGTAATATTTCTATTAGTGTTTATTACTGTTTCGACAAGTCTTAGCACAATCTCTTGAGCTGATTTTCCCAATCTGTATGGCCCTTCAGTTGAAGTTGAACGTATAGCCAGTTTTTGCATCAACTAAAGCAAACATTTTTACTCCATATCTAGCGGGCTTGCTTGGAATGTATTGAATGAATGAGCAACGCTCACGAAATGTCAAAAGCTGCTCGTCAACTGACAAGTACTCGCTAGCAATGAAATATTTTTGAAAATTTTCAATAAATAACTGAAATACTTGCCGTATATGCGCCATTTTGTCAGTTTCTCTTCTTTGACTCCTATCACGTACGTCATCAAAGCGAAGGCACCTTAGAAGAAAATAGAATCTCTTCTGGCTCATGGATAGATAACATAACTCTATACCGCTTCCCTTAGAGTTATCCCACAACTTCCAAACGCTACAATTTGCAACAAAATTCCAAATAATGCTCTAATCTCCTTTTGATCTGTTTGTCTTGCGTCTCTGTCACGGTTGTAATTGACGCGAACTTTATCTATATAGATATGTGTGCAAGTGACGATAATGCGAATAATGGTTTCATCCAAATATAATTCGAAACATTCCATTTCTAATTTTGCATTGTGAGCCATGCCTTTGGGACCAGGAAGTAATTTTATAATATTGTGGGCACGAGTTCCAACTTCGTCGTCTTGTATTTTCCTAGATAAAATTTCGTACTTGTTGATTGGTCACTATCTTCGCTATTTTCTTCTGATTCTTCATGCTCCTCTATTTCTTCTTCTGTATCGGTGTCATGATCGCTATTTAGAATCATATCCACTTCTAATTCATCTCCATCCTCATCCGTTACTGAAGATTCCTCGCCACTTGATAATTCATTATACCACTGCATCCAAGCTTCCAGATCTTTGCTATGAACGACACGCGATCTTTTCGGAGCAGAGATACTGTTTTTGTACTAAAATTTGTTACTATGTCGGTAAACACTTTATTCTAAGCGCATTTATGACAAACCAGTAACTCGTACGCGAAATACTTATAAAAACAATAACGAGTTCTGGCGCGTGGTCTACGATCGTAGACCATCGATAACTATATGCATATGCGATACCTGCGATAGTCAGATATACAGGGTGCGGCAGGGAGGACGGACGTTTTTGGGATGGGTAGTACTCTCCGCCTCCGTCTACGAGAGAGGTGGGGAGGGTGCCGTTTGACTCGTGTGATCCTAGCATTATTTTACCAGTTGTCGTTATGGAGCCTTGGACGGTGGAGCACCGCGTTTTCGCCTATGATTGTTTCGTCCGTCATGCTCGTACAGCCTGAGTTTCGTCGCCACTTCAACATTCATCGGAATAGAGCTGTTCCCTCTCGGAACACCATCCTTCGTTGGGTTGAATCACTTCGCAGGCGTGGTGAACTGATCAACAGAAGACCAAGAGGAGCGCCGCGAACAGTTCGAACTCCTGAAAATGTTGAACGCGTTCGACAGGTTTTTCTTCGCAGTCCGACTCGATCTGCCCGGAAACATGCTGCTGCACTTCGCCTTAGTGATCGTTTGGTAAGGCGAATTTTGCATATGGATCTCCGCTTTCAACCCTACAAATTGGCCATTGTGCAACAGTTTCAGCCAGGAGATTATGCACAACGAATGAACTTCGCACGTGAGATGGAAGCACTGATCGATCAAAATGAGAACCTCACTTTGTTTATGAGTGACGAAGCCCACTTTCAAGTAAACAGCATGGTTAACCAGCAGGATTGTCGTTATTGGGCTAATGAAAATCCGCAACAGTTACACGAAAGATCGCTGCACAGCCCAAAAGTAACGGTTTGGTGCGCTGTATCGCAAAATTGCATCACTGGCCCTTACTTCTTCGAAGCCGGTAATGGTCGTTATGTTACCGTGAACTCAGAGCGCTACGTCGACATGATCACCAACTTCTTTCTCTCTGAATTACGACGGCGACGTGTTCCAATCCGACGTGTGTGGTTCCAGCAGGATGTTATTCGCCCTCTCTTCCCTGGTCGCCTTATTTCCAGGTTTGGCGATGTTCATTGGCCTCCTCGGTCCCCAGATTTATCCATATGCGATTTTTTCTTATGGGGACACCTCAAGGCTAGAGTATACGCGAACAAGCCCCGAACACTGGACGGATTGAAGGGCGAAATTCGCGTGGATGTCGCCCAAGTTGAGAGAGCGATGTTGGAGAGAGTCTATGCGAACTTCCAAGAACGCCTTCAGCACTGCATCAACGATTTCGGCCACCACATGCCTGATGTGATTTTCCACACTTGACTGTCTCAAATGCTATTTCCTTGTGAACCTGGTTCCATCAATAAATTTGTTTTCGAGTAAAGATTAACTATTTTGTGATTTTTTTAAAACCGTCCATCCTCTCTGCCGCACCCTGTACAACAAGTGTATTCAATTCGACCTTCTGGACAGCTACTGGTCAGCGCAGGAATTCAAAAAATTTCGTGCAGAAATTACGATACGGCAAACATGTGTGGTCTACAATGGCAGACCACGCGCCTGATCCAGGGCTAAATACTTACTTTTTTATACATTTTCTCTTTCTCACTTCATCCATATCGAATATTTATAATAACAGATGTTTACGTTACAGTTTTAAATCACTGGCTATTGATTATCTTACCGGTTTTGTAACAAAAGTTGTTACTCATCCACTTACTTTTTGCAGTAATCCGGAAACAAATTGTGAGGAGATACCTGCAGTGAACTTAACGTTGTGGAAGGAACCTAAAAGCGAAAACAGTTAGCATGATAATGATGTATAGATATGTTTTGCTTTGTCGATTGAAACTGTATTAGAACTATGTGTTATCCAAGTTGTATAAATAGATTGACTTCCAAAAGGTACTTGTATTATTATGATGTACGGTCGTGGGCCCATCTCACCCGATGGCGATAGGTGTTATGCCAACGGGTCTTGTTCGTCAGAGCTTTCCACCATGACGTCGTCACGCGATGAGCGTGCCAGATAAATCCACCAGGCTAACTGTCTTCCATTCATCCATCCAGTACGACTGCTCCTTTGTTGCTAGAGTGTCGAGGCTGTGGAATAATCTGTCTGAAGAAGTGCTTACTAAATTCGGCTAGTTAAAACAGTGGCGTCAAGTAGAATGAGTCTGTACATCCTACACCATCGAAAGAACTTCTAGTACAATCTTCCATGTAGTACAATGGAAAAGGAGGGCATAAGTTTCGCTAGAGCCGTGAGTGCCCTATTTCTAACTTAAGATTAAACATTTTTTCAGATTGAAGCAATGAGCGTATCTGTACACTATAGTATACAATCTTTTATCCCTACAAAATTTTTCAAAAAAAAAACAGAGTTTGTACGATTTTTATTTTTTTTCTCCGCCGCCACAAAGCAAATTTTCAAAAATTACAGAGATTTTGCATCATTGGCCTAGTAGAAGCATTGCGTAAGCATTTCATCCAAATCCGAGCAGTACTTCCCAAGTTATAGGCGGTTCAAGGATTTGCGGATAGTCCGACCGACGGAAAAGTGACATGGTTTTTCGTGATGTATTTTCGAAATGTTCCGCGATTACACTACTACTAGTAGCAAGGTGTTTTTAAGCTCCTTATGGCAGTCATGGTCCGTCGGCATTTAGGTTTTCTGCCTACCTGGCTACATAAGTATAAAAAATGATGTTGCAACCAATATTATCAGCCAGAAGCGCCAGAAGTTCCGAGTTATTCCGAACATTCAAGACTTTAGCAGCAGATAGCATGGTACCTAATAAACTTAAACAACATTTGGAAACGCTTCATAGTGAGTACGTCAACAAACCCCGATAATCCATTGGGTTAAAATTAAAAGCATGCGAAAAGGAAAAATGGTTTTAAAAAATGTGACTGTGAATGAAAAAGCTTTACTTGTCTCTTATTAAGTTTTATATAAAATAGTGACACGTAAGAAGTCTCACACTACCGGTGAAGAGCTTATTTTTCCAGCTGCAGTTAAAATTGTAGAAACTATGTTTGGAGATTTGGAGAGTTGAAATTGTTTAGCGGAGTATTTGTACCGCCATGTGGCTAGCAAAATACGTTGGCAGCACTGCAATATCCCCATCAACTTACCTGGAGAGTAGACATAGAATTATGTGGCATGACTTTGGTTGCGCCAAATGACCTCATTTGAAAGCAATTATTGTATTGATGGATATGAGTCAAAAAATGTATAGAATCTGGCCCATTTCCGGAAACTGATGAATGTACTGGCTCTGGTGGTCGTACCAATGAATGGACTCAATTTGACTATTCCAGTGGCGCAACATAATCCAGGGGCTTCATTTGAAAGCCTTATGATGTGGACACACAACGTTCATTGGTCCAATAGCAACGATCTGTTATGAACTCTAATCGAAAACTGGATAAAAGCTCTAATTGAATGGACTGTGCAGTACTAATTAAATGAAAAAATGTTTTTTTAGAGTTAACTGACAAAGATAACAATTAGGCAACACTGCAGTTTCTTTTGAAGCGGTCATCGCAAAGTACGAATGGTAAAGAATGGAAAGTCCAAAAACGAAAGCATCGTGTGCAATTTTCTCTCCCATAGCTGACTGTCAATAGCTGTGGGGTTAAATAAGGCGTAGAGAAGTGCACGTCTCTTTTGATACTTGAGATGTTTCTTCTGCTGTGCGTGCTCAATAAATCGTCATAAATCAAATGCAAATAATCATTAGGTTTTCGATGATTTCCCAATTTTCAGCGCAATTTTCTTGATTTTTCTTTCAGTAAGGACCTTCTATATAGTATTAGGAAACTTAAAAAAAAGACGAATGAAATCGGTAAAGTCGTTCTCAAGTTACGGCGTGACTATGGATTCATTTTATATATATATATATATATATATATATATATAGATTACTATTTTAGTTGGACAGTTAATAATCATATTATTTGTAAATTAATTAGCTCATCGATATTTACGAGTACTTTGAGGTCTAGCCATTGAAATTATTTGAACCATCTTTCCAGCAATGATTTTAATTGTTATTGCATTACCCTTTTTACGTCTAATTTCTATCCTTGATGAAATTAATAACCCTATAATTACTATATGGCCATCAATGACTATACAGACATTAAAAATATTGAATTTGATTCTTATAACGGGTGATTTTTTAAGAGGTATAGGATTCGATTTTCAAAAAAAACAAAAAATTTGAAAAAACGATTAAATCTTTATTTGAGTCGATAGAACGGTGGATATAATTTAATGTTTAAAGATTATTTCACGTAAATGTTGGCCGCGGCTCCGCTTTAGATGGCCCATGCGCAAGGTCCAATTTTGGCAAACTCTCTCCAACATATCGGCCGGTATCTCACGAATAAATGCTTCAATATTGACTTCCAGTGCGTCAATCGTTGCTGGTTTATCCCTGTAGACATTAGCCTTAACATGACCCCACAAGAAATAGTCCAACGGCGTTAAATCACACGATCTAGGCGGCCAATTGACGGGTCCCAAACGTGAGATAAACTGTTCACCGAACTCGCCTCTCAATAGGGCCATTGTTTCGTCTGCGGTGTAGCATGTGGCACCGTCTTGTTGAAACCACATGTCAGCCAAGTCTAGCTCTTCCATTTTGGGCAAAAAAAGTTTGTTATCATCGCACGGTAGCGCTCGCCATTCACAGTTACGTTCCGGACATTGTCGTCTTTGAAGAAGTACGGCCCGATGATGCCACCGGCCCATAATCCACACCAAACAGTGATTTTTCGGAATGCATTCGTAGCTCTTGCAATGCTTCTGGCTGGTCTTCACTCCAGATGCGGCAATTTTGCTTGTTAACGTACCCATTCAATCAGAAATGAGCTTCGTCGCTGAACACGATTTTTCGATAAAAATGTGGATCTTCCTCCAACTTTGCCAGCGCCCATTCACCAAATGGGAAACGTTGTGGGAGGTCATGTGGCTTCAGTTCTTGCACCAGCTGTATCTTATAAGGTTTTACACCCAAATCCTGTCACAAAATTTTCCACGTAGTGGAGTAATAGAGGCCCAATTGCTGCGAACGGCGGCGAATCGACATTTCACGGTCATTACTAACACTGGCGGATACAGCCGCAATATTTTCTTCAGTCCTCACTCTACGTCTGCGTGTTGGTAGTTTAATGTCCAATAATGTAAACTGGGTTCGAAATTTAGTCACAAGCTTCCGAATATCTCCCTCAGTAGGCCGACCAAATTGCCCATAAATTGGAAACAGTGCTCGATGCACTCTCTTAACTGAGCATGAATTTTGATAGTAAAATTCAATAATTTGCAGGCGTTGTTCGTTCGTAAGTCGATTTATGGTTAAATTATAGACTAAACTGAGCAAGTCTGACAATGACACAAGACACGATTCACGCGTCATCTGTCAAAAACAGTGTTACCAAAAAGATACTAGCAAAAAATCACCCATTATAATCCCAGCAAATGAAATTAAAAACTATAATTTCCGGTCATTGGACGCCGATAACAGTATCGTTATCCCAATAAACAATTGCCTCACTATGCATTAAAATCGACGCAACACTCGGTCATTTAAACCAAACGAGATCTATTTCGAATCGAAATAAATGAAATTTGTGGGGCTAATCATAGATTTATACCTACTGTTATAGAAATGATTTCTCCCAATTATTTTGTTAAATGAGTTTCTAAAATAATAAAAATTTCACTAGATATTGGAAGTGAGCAACGATCATTTAAATCATTAATAGGAAACTTTATAGGCGCCTGCGCCAAAAGAGAGTAAAAAGAGGCAATGATTTGGATGAACCCATCGAGTACAACCCGGTTAAAAAATAGATAATATCTTTCCTTAGGTGGCATGAGGTTCGTCTTGATTCCTCTTTCTAAACTTTCTAGACCCTTTGTCTTTGAGTCAAATTAGATTTACTGCTAATGGAACAAGACTCTTCTATGGACACTGTTCTGAAATTTGTGGGAATAGTCATAGATTTATACCTATTATTATCGAAATAATTTCTCCCAATTATTTTATTAAATGATTTTCTAAAATAAAACTTCATGGCTGAAAGTGATACATGAACATTTAAATCATTAACAGTAAACTTCATAAGCGCTTGCACCAATAGAGAGTAAAAAGAGGCCATGATTGGGCTGAACTTGTCGAGTACAATCCGGTTAAAAAAAAGACATTTTTTCCCTTGGATGGCATGAGGTCCGTCCTAATCTCTCTTTCTCTTTAAATCAAATTAGATTTACTGCTAATCGAACATGATTCCTCTATAGACAATGTTCTGAAATTTGTGGTACAAACCATAGATTTATAACTATTGTTATCGAAAGAACTTCTCCCAATTATTTTATTAAATGAATTTCTAGAATAAATAATTAAAATTTCATTAGATGGCTGAAAGTGCTTAATGGAAATCTTTATCATTAATAGTAAATTAACACCTAACATTAAAGAAGACTTTTAAATATATGTGGTTTCATTGCCCGGAAAAACATGGAGATAATGGCCGTCAAGTTGTATAACGGCCCACACATGTTAGTAACCAGTGATCCGATTTTAACTTTTTAAAGCATATCATATTCTTTCTTAATCACAAACGTATGCTATTATATATATATATATATATATATATATATACAGCAGACGCTCGATAATGTAAACTAATTTAATCCAAGTGTGGTTCACATTATCGAAATGTTTACATTAGCGAACGTGATTTATATATTTGATTTATTAAAAGAAACGTTTAATACATACTATTTATAACAAAATAAACAAATATTCTAACAGCGATAAGTATTTTTTTAATTAGAAGAAAAATAATTAACAATTTTTGTCTGCGTAAATTTGCGCTTAGCATTGTCTTCCAATGCCTGCGCCCGTAATTTAGGAAGAACTAAGATATCCGTGTATGAAACTTCTTTTCTAAAGCTTGGTTAAAAACTTGTATAGCTTGTGAACTGTTTTCAATAAATCAACAACATCCAATGACACACTAATAACATTATCATTATTGGATCGCAAACGTTCTCTAATTACGCTTAAGGGGACATCGTCTTTTTCATCATTTTCAGTATTGGTACAAAAGAGATTGTTCCAACATTTTTGAATAGTTTGCTGGTTAAGTTCATTCCAGGCCATATGTAAATCTAAAACAGCTTCTCGTAATGTTACTTTTTTTAAAGCCTCAGATAAGTTTTCAGGATTCTTTGATAAGACAGACGAAAGTAGAAACTTCCTATAGTATAGTTTGGTGAGTCTTATTATATTCTGGTCCATCGGTTGAATTAACGGTGTTACGTTGGGCGGCATGTACATGACGAAAATTGACCCATCTCTGCTCCTCAGTTGTTGCTCGGGAGGATGACTTGGAGCATTATCCAATAGTAACAACGCTTTTATTGGAAGCTTCTGTTGTTTTAGGAAACCTTTTACCTACAAATTGAAAACACATATTCAAATTATGAATAGAGCATTTGTGATAATTGATTGTCATACCTGAGGGACAAAGCACCTGTGGAACCATTTCAGGAATATACCGCTAGTCATCCAAGCCGTTTTTGAACAGTCATAATCAACAGGGATATTAACATTTTTAAATGAGCGCGGATTTTTTGCTTTCCCAATTACCAGTGGCTTTATTTTGTGTGAACCATTAGCATTAGTGCAGGCTAGAAACGTTATTCGTTGTTTCTCCGGCTTTCTTCCCGGGGCAGATTTTTCAAATGATGCAGCATAGGTTTTCTCTGGTAACATTTTCCAATAAAGGCCACTTTCATCTGCGTTGTAAATTTGTTCCATTCTTAAATCTAGCTCGGTAAGTGTTTTCATCAATTTTTCTTTGAATGGTTGCACTAATTGTGGTTGTGCTGATAATTTTTCACCAGATATAGACAGCAGTCGAATTCCATATCTTGTTTTGAATCGTTGTATCCAGCCATCACTAGCTACGAAATTTTCAGTTTCTTTCAGTTTTTCATTTAACAGTCTCGCTCTCTGCTTAAGTACTTCGCCACTAACTGGGACATGATTTTCCCGTTGTTTTAAAAACCACTTATACAGGGAATTTTCCATTTTAGGTGCCTTCGCATTTTTTAAAGTTTTTCTTTTTCCCGGACCTCCAAATATGTTGCACCTTCTTTGTAAAATTTGAGTTTTCATAAGCTTAATTTTACAGATTGTTGCTTTCGATACTACATTTTTTTTTTGCTAACTGTGTCACTCCCGCACCTAGTGCAACTTCGTCTATGATTTTCACTTTCTCACTCAACTTTAAACACTTTCTTTTATAGGATGTGGATGTCATAGTCGTAAAATAAAAAATATATTAACGCGTGCAATGTATTCACTTAAGTTCAAAAATGAAATACATACGTACGTATAAACGTATCCTAAACGATCATACGACTGACCGAGTTTGTTGTATTTTATCGCAGAGGTGAATCCCCTACACTCTACATCATAAATCGGGGACTCCCCGATGCCCGACATAAATCATCGAGGCTTCAGCATTTTACCGTCGCGCTGTTTCCGTGCGCCGAGAGTTGTTTACGTTATCGAGCGTACACATTGTTTACGTTATCGCGCGTTCCGTTTGATCCTATGGAACGAAGTTTGTGTTTACATTAGCGCAAGTTTTCATCATCCCGTGTTTACGTTATCGAGCGTCTGCTGTATATATATAAATTATCCATTAGTTATTCAGATATACCATGATTTTCTAAAACCTTCTAAAAATGTCTGATACATTTGAACTGAAGAGTCAGCTACTCCTGTTTCAAAGCATCAAATGCCTTGTCAAAGGCACATTAGGAAGACCGCTAGAAAACTTCTGTTTAAGAAAGAACTCAAGCTATGGATCTCAGATATTCATAGGCAAAATATACATAACACAATATCTGTGATGCATATATGGGTCTCATAAATGTATTGAAAATGTTGCTATGGTGTCTAAACGTGGACCAGGCGCGTTCTCTTAGTGCACGTGTTCGGTCGCGTGGACTACCATTGTAGACCACATCATATTATGCTTTTTTTCTGACATTCAATATTATTTTGGTTTTTATTTGTAAATTTAATGTTTTAGTAAAAAAAATACTAACAGGAGAACACGAGACTATAACTGCAAAAAAATAAACATCTCATCTCAATGCAAATGTAATTTTAATGCACAAATACCATCAAAGGGTAAAAAACTGAAGAAACAAATATTTGAAAAGAACTAAAACAGTTAAAAATATAAAAACAAATGGAGAAAAATTACACACAGTTCAAACAAACGTCTCTCATATGATCTTTGCATGCGTATTTGTGGCATTTCACGCACTATCTTCTTGTAGATTTGCTGCGATTCCTTGTGCAAATATAGCAACGCCCAACGTAGTTTTGCAGAACTTGTTGATGAGGTGTCTCAGGTTCCGCTGCACCTAGAAGTACCCTTGCACGCCTTCTTATTTCCACGGGAAGTTGTGGGATGTTTGACCTGAATTCTATTTGTGGCTTTACTAGTTCGCAGGCCAAACTTTCAATAAACTTGCTACGTTTTACGCGCGGAAATCCATTGTTCGCTTTATAAATGCATAATGCATTCATAACTGAAATATTTAATAGATCATAAAAAATTACCATCGGCCAACGTCGTGTGTTTCTTGCGACATTGTATTTTTGGCACATTTGATCTAGCAAGTCCACTACTATTTTAGTTCTGTTATAATAAGTTATCATTTCTGGTTTGGCTTTTTCACCACTTTCAATGTCTATTGCATCGTCGTGATGCATGCCTGATATAACTAAAACCGCTTTATTTTTCTTCGGACAGTAAGAAACTAGGGTGTAGTCCTCTTGGAATCCAAAGATAGATGAATTTTCTCTTCTATCTTTACTTGGTAAACATTCTGGGGGCAACTCAGTTTTATTCTTATACATTTTTTCTAGCATTTTTTTTACTAGCGATATGCTCGTAAATCAGTTATCTCCAGTAATATTTCTATTAGTGTTTATTACTGGTTCGACAAGTCTTAGCACAATCTCTTGAGCTGAATTTCCCAATCTGTATGGCCCCACATATGGCTCTAAGTTAACCGTATAGTCAGCTTTTGCATCGACTAAAGCAAACATTTTTACTCAATATCTAGCGGGCTTGCTTGAAATGTATTGATTGAATGAGCAACGACCACGAAATACCAAAAGCTGCTCGTCAACTCGCTAGCAATGAAATATTTTTGAAAATTTTCAATAAATAACTGAAGTACTTCCCGTATATGCGCCATTTTGTCAGTTCCTCTTCTTTGATTCCTATCACGTACGTCATTAAAGCGAAGGCACCTTAGAAGAAAATAGAATCGTTTCTGGCTCATGGATAGATAGCATAACTCTATACCGCTCCCCTTAGGGTTATCCCACATCTGACGTGCATCTTGCCTTGAACTTCCAAACGCTCCAGTTTGCAACAACATTCCAAATAATGCTCTAATCTCCTTTTGATCTGTTTGTCTTGCGTCTCTGTCACGGTTGTAATTGACGCGAACTTTATCTATATAGATATTTGTGCAAGTAACGATAGGTAATGCGAATAATGGTTTCATCCAAATATAATCCGAAACATTCCATTTCTAATTTTGCAGTGCGAGCCATGCCTCTGCGACCAGGAAGTAATTTTATAATATTGTGGGCACGAGTTCTAACTTGCACATTAGGTCTCCTTTGTTTCCATTTCGTCGTCTTGTCTTTTCGTAGATAAAATTTCGTACTTGTAGATTGGTCACTATCTTCGCTATTTTCTTCTGATTCTTCATGCTCCGCTATTTCTTCTGCTGTATTGGTGTCATGATCGCTATTTAGAATCATATCCACTTCTAATTCATCTCCATCCTCATCCGTTACTGAAGATTCCTCGCCACTTGATAATTCATTATACCACTGCATCCAAACTTCCGGATCTTTGCTATGAACGACATGTGATCTTTTCGGAACAGAAATACTGTTTTTGTACTAAAATGTATTACTAATGTCGGTAAACACTATTTATTCTTAGCGCATGTATGACAAACCAGTAACTCGTACGCGAAATACTTATATAAAAACAATAATGAGTTCAGGCGCGTGGTCTACGATCGTAGACCGTCGATAACTATATGCATATGCGATACCTGCGATAATCAGATACAGGTATACAATAAGTGTATTCAATTCGACCTTCTGGACATCTACTGGTCGGCCCAGGAATTCAAAAAATTCCGTGCAGAAATTACGATACGGCAAACATGTGTGGTCTACAATGGCAGACCACGCGCCTGATCCAGGGCTAAATACTTACTTTTTTATACATTTTCTCTTTCTCACTTCATCCATATCGAATATTTATAATAACATATGTTTTACGTTACAGTTTTAAATCACTGGCTATTGATCATCTTACCGGTTTTGTAACAAAAGTTGTTACTCATCCACTTACTTTTTGCAGTAATCCGGAAACAAATTGTGAGGAGATACCTGCAGTGAACTTAACGTTGTGGAAGGAACCTAATAGCGAAAACAGTTAGCATGATAATGATGTATAGATATGTTTTGCTTTGTCGATTGAAACTGTATTAGAACTATGTGTTATCCAAGTTGTATAAATAGATTGACTTCCAAAAGGTACTTGTATTATTTATGATGTACGGTCGTGGGCCCATCTCACACCGATGGCGATGGGTGTTATGCCAACGGGTCTTGTTCGTCAGAGCTTTCCACCATGACGTCGTCACGCGATGAGCCTGCCAGATAAATCCACCAGGCTTCTGTCTTCCATTCATCCATCCAGTACGACCGCTCCTTTGTTGCTAGAGTGTCGAGGCTGTGGAATAATCTGTCTGAAGAAGTGCTTACTAAATTCGGCTAGTTAAAACAGTGGCGTCAAGTAGAATGAGTCTATACATCCTATACCATCGAAAGAACTTCTAGTACAATCTTCCATGTAGTACAATGGAAAAGGAGGGCATAAGTTTCGCTAGAGCCGTGAGTGCCCTATTTGTGACTTAAGATTAAACATTTTTTCAGATTGAAGCAATGAGCGTATCTGTACACGATAGTATACAATCTTTTATCCCTACAAATTTTTTAAAAATAGTCCGGATCCTTTGAAACGTCAAAAAAACGAAGTTTGTACGATTTTTATTTATTTCGTCTATGGTATTTTTTCCGCCGCCACAAAGCAAATTTTCAAAAAGTACAGAGATTTTGCATCATTGGCCTAGCAGAAGCATTGCGTAAGCATTTCTTCAAAATCCGAGCAGTACTTCCCAAGTTATAGGCGGTTCAAGGATTTGCGAATAGTCCGACCGACGGAAAAGTGACATGGTTTTTCGTGATGTATTTTGTAAATGTTCCGCGATTACAGTACTACTACAGTACTACTACTGTAGTAGCAAGGTGTTTTTAAGCTCATTATGGCAGTCATGGTCCGTCGGCATTTAGGTTTTATGCCTACCTGGCTACATAAGTATAAAAAATTATGTTGCAAACCAATATTATCAGCCAATGACTAGTGATATTCTCTAAGGCAGCGTTTCTCAACCTTTCACCATTCCCGACACAATTTTCAATAATTATTTTCACCGCGCCCCCTCCCCCCCACACAAAAACCACAAGAATAATGTGTTTTTTTATACTCCAACTAACACGAAGGCCTAAGGCCTAAGCACCCATTTACCGTGGGGCTATAGGGGGATACATGGGAAAGGGGGAACGCCACACGGACTCTGGCGGGGGAACACGTGTGCATGCAACATGCACACATTCTGGCTCCGCGTACGAGATCCGCCGGGTGGTATACCTCCGCGTTCGACAGTCAGAAACCGTCTACCACCTACGGACAATCACAACATCCATAGCCAAGAGAAAAATTTCTCCTGGGACGGGACTCGAACCCGCACAGCGCACGGCGACTGATCAGGAGACCGAAGAGTCTACTACTGCGGCCACCGCTGCTGCCTTTTGACGCTAAACTTGCAGTACAACCTTAATTACAAATCCTACATCTTACAGAGAATAAGTAAATGTGTAGGTATTTGGCAACGCCGATCTGCTGCATTGGCAAATCCGGAATCAATGCCTCTCTTCACGAGAAGTTCCGAGTTATTCCGAACATTCAAGACTTTAGCGGCAGATAGCATGATACCTAATAAGCTTAAACAACATCTGGAAATGCTTCACAGTGAGTACGTTAACAAACCCCGAGAATCCACTGGGTTAAAATTAAAATCATGCGAAAAGGAAAAATGGTTTAAAAAATGTGACTGTGAATGAAAAAGCTTTACTTGTCTCTTATTAAGTTTTTTATATAAAGTAGCCACACGTAAGAAGTCTCACACTATTGGTGAAGAGCTTATTTTGCCAGCTGCAATTAAAATTGTAGAAACTATGTTTGGAGATAGTTTTGAGAAAAAATATTAGTCCATACCTCTATCAAATAATAGATGCCCGTCGAATTGGTGATATAGTTTTCAATTTAGCTTGATGTGGCAACGGACACCAATAAAGATGCTCATCTTTTGCAAACGTTCGATTTTGTGATGGCATATTAGTAGTAGAAGTATTACTTTTCTGCAAACCTATAGAACTCAAAGCAACAGCTCTCGTATTATTCGCTATATTAAATTGTTATATAATCTAGGTAAACATAGAGCGGAAAAATTGCGTCGGAATATGTTGTTCAATGTCCGGAAGACTGGAAAGTATACAAGCACTTGAAAAACAAAGATCTGTACTGTGCATCTGGACGCAATGTCTCCTGGCCGGAATATTGTGCTAACTATGGTTCTAACAGTAGTTAGTTACATAAAACTGAGACTAAGACTGAGATCTTTTCTGAACTTTGTAAAGATATGGATGCAGTACATTCAGCATTACTATTCTATTGCGAGGAAGATGGTTATCACGTGGGCAACGTTTACAACGTGTTTTCGAATTGAGACATGAAATCGCCGTATTTCTAGAAGAAGAAAATCGACCTGAAGCCGAGAAGTTTCGAGATGGTTTATTTCTGATGGAGTTGAGATACTTGGTCGACATATTCGAGAAACTAAATATCTTCGACTTTCAGCTCCAAGGAGCAAGTACACATACAGGTATATTAGATATGAGTTATAACATTAACGCTATTTGTAGAAAATTGGAATTGTGGAGCAGAAATTTAAAGCAAAAAGCCTGAAAATGTTTGCTACTCTGGATAAATGTATTAAAACTTACAAGGTAGAGGAACAACGCATAAAAGTTGTTTTCATAACCACTGAAAATCAGTTAGCGATGCTGACAAAGAATTTTAAGAAATATTTTCTTGCCGATGACAAATTAATACTTAGTTACGAGTGGGTTAGGAATCTGTTTCAAATTACTCCCGAAGGGCTCTTAACTGCCGAAGAAGTAATCTTCATAGACTTGAGGACAAACGCCGAAATCAAAAAACAGTTTAATAATAAATCCCTTTAAATTTTAGGCAGGCATGAACGATGAATTTTCGGCAGTGAAAACCGGAGCGTTTTGTAGACTACTACTATTTTCAACACAGGGTTGCCAGGTCGTTTAGCTCAATTTCCCCAGTCGAAATGTAGAAATCCCATAAATTCAGGACTTTTTAAAGAATCCACAAAAAATATCAATTATTTTTGTTTTACCATGGGTTTACAATTTATTAGGTATTCTTGGATCCTGATATATTTTTTTGAACATGTCGCTAAATACCTCATTTGTTTTGAATCGAAAGACAAATAAATAGGTACATAAAATGTACATTATGTAATGTCATTAATAAAATTTAACGTAATAATACCTCTCCAGTGAAGTTTTATCAACTGACATAAAAAGCCCCTGATTTTTGAGGAAAACCCACTAATACGGCAACCCTGATTCAACATCCTACCTTTGCGAAACAGTATTTTCGGCGGTGGCTGTCTTGAAGACCAAATATAGATAGATAGATAGAAAATTATTTGAAAGATTAAACCTTGTTACGGCGAGATTTGGTCGCCAAAGCAGGTCCAAGGGAGTCACTAGTAATTATTATTTTTTTTACAATTAATATTATTAAACTTATTTTTAATTTAGTATTGATAAATGCAGTCCCGTTTAGAAGTGTACCTACTATATCAGGTTAACGTGTATTTTATTTTTGATTATGTCAGAGTTACGTTTTTCTTTCCTTTTAGTAAAGAATTCAATGTTGTTAGCGTTTTTTTCTATGATCGCGCGTCCCTTTGATATTGACACGCCCCCGAGGGGGGCGCGCCCCACATATTGAGAAACGCTGCTGTAAGGTGAATTTTTGGAGGAGTACCAACATTATTTCATGAGTTCATATTAGGTATGAATAGCGTATTATATAACCAAAAACTTTTGCAAACCTGTCAGCTGAAAATCGGACTTGATCTGAAAAAAAAAGTTAAACCTAATTTCCACTTAAGATGGTGCTGCAGTACGCTACAGGTGCGAAACGTAGTGAGTGTAATAGGGTAACCCCTAACACATGTCCTGAGAAACCTTCATTTGTTCATGTTTTAACGCCGCACCTCCCTTCTTTTCAACAGCCTGTCTGGAGGAGTTGGCTAAAAAACAATATTATCAGTTTCTTTTTGTCTAAAAATGCATTTCTTGTGCATTTTTTGCATCTTTCCTTCGATCGTAAATTGGTAACAAATTATAGTACAGCTCTAAAATTGTATGTGAATATTCCATTTTTATGGAACAATTGAGTGGGTGATTACTTTTTCCTTATCACTTTCTCCCTTCAAAAAATCTTTGCCTTCCTTGAAAATTTAGTTCGCTGCAAAATGAGGTTTCAAGAGAATCAATGATTTTTCGGAGAGAAAAAATGATAAGAATAAAAGTAATCACTCGCTCAATTCTACTGTAAAATTGAAATTTTGACATTCAAATTCAGAGGTGCTCTAGTATTTGCTAACAAGTTACGACTGAAGAAAAATTAACAATACATTCCAAAAAAATGCATACAAACCATGAAATAATCAGAATACTGCTATAAACACGCAGCTCAAAAAAAAGTCATGCGACCTTAAGTTGAAATTGGTTTAGATTATTGGGTTTCAAACGAGGGGATGCACCCTGTCGGCGGGCGTGACCTCCTGCAAAGGGACGCAGGGATGGCTCATGATGCGACTGACTCAGAATCAATTTTCAGAAAAACCAAATCAAGTTGGTATATGTGGGACGAATCTTGAAAAGAAAATTTGGAATCATTTGAGCTTAACCAATAGCGCTAAAATCTTGTACACACGTTTGGTCTGCGTGACAATACAAAGTAATTTACCTGCTGCCATTTTGACTACAATATGGCGGATGTTATAAAATGACGATTTACGTATTTAATCGTCACGCCAACGACATGAGCACGACATGAAAGAGCTAAATGAGAGAAACAAAATAACCATAGTGATGTCAACCTAAATCCAATATGTCGGCCACCGTAATATGACGATTTACATTTTTCACAGTCAGTCCGAATAAGGTGGATGTCAGATGGAAGGGCTTGTTGGGAGAAACATAATAAGCATAGTGAAGTTATTCTAGGTCCAATATGGCTGCGGCCGCAAAATTGTGATTTACTTTTGTATAGCTACCCCTATGATATGAGTGTCAAATGGAAGAGCTTGATGAGTGTACATAATAATCAAAGTGACGACATTCTAGATACAATATGGCGGCCTCCGCTGAATGACGAGTTATGATTTTCGTGGTAACTGCTATGATGGGTATTAGATGAATCGGCTTAATGAGAATGAATACGAACAAGTAAAAAATAAATAAGAAGAATTACATTTTAACAAACAGACTCTTATTTAGCTGTTCATAAAATACTTGTTTTTAAAAATGCATTTTTTATTTCATTTATTCCATAATATAATAAAGTCATTCATTAAATACTGATTTTGCTTCTTGTATCTTTGATTCTTTTTACATGCTACCCCCACCCTGTGACAATCGGGGTGTGATATTGTTGATTTAGGTCAAAGGCGGCCAAACAAAAATTATTTTGTGAACTTCTGCACTTTTGAAGTAATACATGAATACGTGCAGGGGTAACGAGTTCATTTGAAATTGTTTCTCAAGAGCCATTGCACCGCTTACTGCGAAGTGTGCGCCACTGTACCAGCAAGCGGTTGTAGCAATATTATGATTTGTATGAGTCCTTTATTCTTAGGTGGCGCGTGTATTCTCCGATAATCCAGAACGAGCGGCGGGACGTTCTGGATTATATGAGAGGGAATGTCGTTTTGCCGGCACATTTTGACGCTCAGCGTCGCTCTGCCTCTTTGTACTCCTTACGCTGTAAATGACAATGGCAGGGGAAACCACTGCTATGTTACGGCGAAGTATTGACGTCTCTTGCCGTAACATCGACGTAGTCCTGGTAAATTGCGACTGTCACATCAGCGACTACGTGCCGGATTAATAAATGGTGGAAGAAGAAATGCGAGGCATATTTGGATTGCGATAAATAGTAACTTGGTTCGAAGAGAATAAGTAAGCAGTGCTTTTCGCATTTATTCATACTGTTGAACAGGTTAAGTTAGCAAGTTGAAGTTTGGGTTAATAAAATAATGTATGAATACTCTATTTTAGCCAATTAGGTTTCATTATTACCGTTGGCTTCTGTTCTTTGTGGTGGTCAAGCAAAACAAGTTCTGACTAACGTCTCGGGGATTTGTGACTTAATCCGTCTTAAGTCACTGGCGCTCTTAATCCCCCCCCTAATCTCCGATTTATTGAGCTAGGGCCTAAATTTGCACGCCCCTTGACATCTGTTTTGCAGTCGCCGACCCTTGGATTTCATTTATAGTAATTTACTAATTTATTAATCAATTAAAAAACAAAACGGAAAGAGGAATCACCACACCATTTCCTCGTATTTATAAAAAAAGGCGTGGCAGTCTGTCCGAGTGGTCCGTAGAACCTTTGCTCTTAGTTAATGCATTGTAGGTGAGTGGGTCTGTCAGGTCTGGTTGCTCAGATATCAGACAAGGTTAGGAAGAAAGGACGGAGAGAAAAGAAGAAAGAAGTATATCGATTTGAGGGGTGCCTTCAAATTATAATCTATAATGGTTGATTTAATTGTGTCCACAGTGCGAGCCGCGGTCTTGCGTGCTTGATTACTGGCTCTACTGTGTACTCTATTGACTTGGGCAACAAAAAGTTATCATGCGATTCCGCTTGGTGTTTGAGGTAAGGGATATCAAGGTTTCTGTGAAGGATCTTATTAGAGAGATAGTATCGGGCGTTAGTCGTTGTACGTAAGGTTCCGTTCTGCAAAACCTGGAGACTACGCAACTGCGTTTTGGCGACAAAACACTAGCTACATGTGCATAAGTGACAGCTGGTCTAATAATCATCGGCTATAGCCGACCTTTGTTGATCATACTTAATTTTGAGGTTCTACTTAGCATAGAGTAGAACTGCCAATCCCCTTTTCAAGAATGACACAAATATACGATGCAGAATTTTCCTATGCTACTCGAGCTCCATTCCCTCTCTGGGGGAACCAAGACCTCGACGTTGGTGAGAGGGCCCAGTAACCTTCAATATCCAGGGAGCGATACCGGCGGTAGCGTAGCTACTGGTAGGGCCACCCATGCCGGTAAGGTCTCGAAGTGATGAAGGCGAAGCTAAGAAGGTTCCCACATAACAGCGTCTGACCCGGAGCGGGAGGCTGTTAAAGAACTGATGTGATGACGAATAGGCGATGAAAAGGACTTCGAGGATGGATCGGACTGAAACGCGACCGGAGCAAGTAGATGACGAACATGGCGATGACCCGGACAAGCTAGGGAAGGATACCCTTCAAACCAACCACAAATTATTATGATGGCGAATCTAAACAAAGATGTACCCCAGGATGGTAGGACCAAAGGTCCAAAATCCCTCCCTGACCATGTAACCATGGCAGGCTGCCCCTCGGATTCTGGGGAGGGCAAAGAAATGCCAGGAATAAAGGGGATCATGGACGAAAGAACGGAGACGCCTTGTAGTAGGGAACACTGCGAGAACAAGGAAAGGAGGCTTTCAAACATAAGCTTGGAGGACATACGATACGGGTTTGAGGAACGCAAAAAAGCATGATTACAAATTTGATAGGGATTCAAAGATCCAACTCGGTTAGCGAAGGTATGAAATACGAGTTAACAAACCCGGAAATCTACCCCAGCCAGTGGTCAAAAAAGAGAAAAATCACAACCGAGAGAAGTGAGGAGGTAACACGGAAAAAAGAAAATGCAGTAGTAGTGGACTTCATGGAAATGCTAGATAGTGTGCAAAAGGCTGTGAAAAAGCTAAACGACACGGTCCAAGCCCACCAGAATACTAACAAGACCATAAAAGATGTTAACCTGGACCACAAACGTTTCACAATGTTTCTCAATAGAGAATCAGTCAAGAAATGGCTGGAAAAGGAGAGATGGGAAAAGGTGGAGCCCCAAACATTCGACATAGACTGTCGAACTTATCCGGAGACAAAGTCCGTGTCGACCCAGGCAGATTGGAAAGATATTGAGGATGAGTTGAAAAATGAAGCTCTAGACAGTAAAATGAAGATTCAAGAAGCTTTTGAAAAAGACAGTCTGGAAAACCCAAAAACGATAGTTGATATGGAGTGGCCAACAGAAGTATTTATAAATACCACCGTAGAAACAAGTAGTCTAGAGCAGATGGCGGTGTCAGGGGATCTAGCAGTTCTACTAGACCCGAGCCAAAGGGTGGGAGATGAGAAGGCGGAAGCTTTGTTCAGGAAATTTCCGGCATCGAAGGTGCTGGTGGATGATGGATTAACGGAAGGTGAAGTCGCTTTCGTGAAGATACGTACAGAAGTACTTAGCAAGAAGGGAAATACTGGACACTGTAGCACGATCTATGCTCTGCCAATCAGGATGGACAACAGCGGCATAACGGATGTAGAAGTTTTATACAAAAACTGTGTCGATCTGAAGAAACACGTGACGTAACAAAATATGCCCGGGATTAAGATCAAAGCACTGGGAAAGGTTGACCTCGCTTACCTAAGGAAGTGCCTGGAGTATGTATTTAAAGACACAGCTTGTCACCTGGCAATCCTGGGAGAGTAAAATAGGAAGAAGGAACGAATATCATCCAAAAAAGGAGGTAAAGCTCGTGAAACTACCGACAAGGTTATTATAAAGAGTCAAGGCATGTCATATGCTGAGCTCTTAAAAAGGGTAAAGAGCAACGTCAATATACGGGAAGTGGGAGTGGACATCAAAAGACTAAAAAGGACAAACAACGGTGACCTCCTGCTAGAAATAAAAGGTACTGAAAACGCGCAGAAACTAAGAAATGTTATCAAAAGTAATGTAGCGGGAGTAGGAGCGATCCATAAGTCAAATGAGGTCATGCTGCAGGTGATAGGTATAGACGCGGATATTGAAGAAGCAGAACTAAAAAACGCGATCGGCAGATATTGTAGAGCGGATAGTAGCTTAAGGGTCCTGTCACTGAGACAAACGAGAAGCGGGGGACAAATAGCAAACATACGCACAAGCAAGGAGGTAGCAGAAACCCTTATTAGGGAGGCGACTCTTAAAATAGGATGGGCTAGGTGCAAGGTCCAAAAGCGCACATCACAAGATGTTTCAAATGCCTGGGATATGGGCACCGTACTGGGGAATGCAATGGAGAAGACCGTTCAGATGTCTGTATCAATTGCGGAAACAAGGGACACATCGCAAAGGAATGCACTAATGGGTCTTTCTGCACCACCTGTAATAAGGAAAGTCATCGGGCAGACCAGTTTAGGTGTCCATCTTATAAAAGAATATACAGGGAAAAAGAACAAAGAAGGGATATCCGGAGGAGGAAAACTATAGTCAGCACTAATGAAGACGAGGTTTTTACAGGTTAACTTGGACAGGGGTAGGGCAGCTCACGACCTCGCATAAGCTACAGCAAAGGGAAAAAATGTGGACGTCATGGTAATCAGTGAGCCAAACCTCAACATGTCAAAGGGGCCAAGCTTTCTCATAGACAAAAATGGAGTCGTCGCGGTAAACATCCTGAACAAAAAATTGAACATACTGAATGTAGACATAGGCGAGGGCTATGAGTAATGAGTAATGAGCAACATCCACGATGGTGGATGTGAAGTAATCTTTGCTGGGGACCTAAATGCAAAATCGGCACTCTGGGGCTCCCCGATCACGGATCAGAGAGGTAGATACCTGAAAGAATGGCTGGCAGAATTGAACCTAGTCGTGGTCAATACGGGTGACCTCCCTACCTTCCAGAGAAGAGAAAGCCGCTCTTTTATAGATGTAACCGGTGCTTCTCCAAGGGCAGCTGCTAAAATTTCAAACTGGGAAGTCCTACATGGCGAAACGCTCAGCTACCACAACCACATATATTTCGAGGTAGGGTGGCAAGGTACTGGCCAGAAATCGGGCGACAGCAGACCGCTCTTCGATGCGAAGGCTTTCGAAGAGAACCTAAGGCACTCCAACTGCAAAAGGAATATAAACGTGAAACAGCTCATGTCTGTTTTGGAAGATGTCACGAAGAAGAGCACTATCTGGATTAGGAGGGAAAGAAGGAGAATACCCTACTGGTGGACAGTGGAAATCGAGCAGCAGAGAACATGTCTGGAATACAAGAGAAAAGTCACCAGAGGATGAGCTAGGCTAAGTATGAGTGAGAGTGAATGGAGAGGCGTAAATGAGTTGTACAAAATGGCGTGGAAGGAGCTAAAAAAACGAATTGCTGCATCAAAGAGGGGTCATTGGAAGAAGCTGTGTGAAGAACTTGAGGACAACGTTTGGGACTCTGCTTACCATATTGTTATGAAGCAAATAAAGGGTTATACTCTCCCTTTCGACCTATCCGCAGCGAAAAAAGCAGAAATAATCGATCACCTCTTCGCCAAGTCAACCGATACCTGTCTGAAGGGACAGAAAACCGCCGAAGGTATTGCACCGTTTACCCTGGAGGGGATACAAGAGGCAGCACTGGAAATCAAGATTGGAAAGGCTCCTGGACCTGACGGTATACCACCGGAGGCACTGAAGATAGCGTTGGAGGTATTGCCGGAGGCGATACTAGGCGTGCTGAACCAGCTTCTGAGTTCGCAAGATTTCCCCAAGATCTGGAAGATTGCCTCAGTGACTCTTATATGGAAGGGAAAACCCGTGGAACTACCTTCCTCGCCCAGACCTATCTGTATGCTGAGCGTAGTGGGAAAGTTCTTCGAAAGACTAATTAAACTTAGAATTGAAGAGGAGCTCAAATCGAAAGTTGACCTGTCAAACGAGCAGTATGGATTTAGGAAGGGCAGATCAACCGTCCAGGCAATTAAAGCAGTCGCGGATAATGTATCGGAGACGGAAAGCAAGTGGTGCGCACTGATCACTGTTGACGTAGAAAATGCCTTTAACTCGGCTACTTGGAGCCTAATTATTGAGGAATGACGTAGGGAAATTTCAGCATACCCGATAAACTTGGTGGAGAGCTACTTCCAGGACAGAAAGCTTCTCCTAACGAAGAGAGAAACGAGGGACATCTGCGCGGGAGTTCCTCAAGGCTCCGTCGTTGGGCCTCTTCTGTGGAATGTGCTTTATGATGGAGTTCTTGGTCTTGCAGTCACTCTGCTCATAGAGGAAAGGCTCCGCCTGTACAGCAGGGATGATGCTAAGCTTCGTACTAGCCGGTTGCTGGAAAGAAGCACAACTTTGGAGAAATGGCAGCGTGTGTGGAGCGACCACTCAGAGACGGCAATGTGGAGCAAGACTCTGATCCCGGACGTAAGACAGTGGGTTAGCTGTAAACATCGAAGGCTAGACTTCTCTACTTGACCCAGTTTCTATCGGGCCATGGATACTTTGGGGATTACACCAAAGAATGGGAATCACGGAGGGCAGCATCTGCGGTTATTGCGGAGAGGAGGACTCCCCGGAGCACACAATCTGTGTGTGTCAAAGATGGGCCGCATAGAGAAGCAATACAGAGTCAGTTATCGGTGCGGAGGTCAATAGCAGAAGCATCACCATACTCATGATGAAAAGTAAGGAGAACTGGAACACAATACAGAGGTTCGTTCGTAATGTGATGAACGCAAAGCGCAGGGACGACATCTTGCACTAGCAGAAGAAACGAGCATATCCGCTGCGAATGCATCTGAAGACATGCCGCAACAAATGGTGCTACCGGATGTAGTCGCGAGCCAGAGGAGGTGGTTTAGTGGGTAGTCAGTCTACTAGAATGTAGCTAGAGACCCACACTCCCATGCGCGCTGGAACCACGACGTATGGGGTCCGTAAAATGGATTCCACCTCCTGGTCCCCCTAGGACCACCAAAAAAAAAAAAAAAAACTCGAGCTCCATTCACTGAAACCAACAAGGCGCCGCCACGTTTTTTAATACAATATATAACCCGCATTTTCGAATGATTAATTTTGATCAGCCACCGACCCACCTATTCCAATACCCCGTCAACCACACTTTGCAGCCTGTCGTGAACCAGATTCTCAGAACACGACTGGACCACCAAGGCAGTGTCCTCAGTATAGAGAGAGATTTCTCAGTTCTCACAAAAAGTGAATAAAGGATCGGTCTAAGTGCCAATCCCTGAGGGGCAACGGATTTGATGGGCCGTGTTGTCGGTTGAATGTTATTAATTTTGATCCTAAATTTTCTACCCTCAAGGAAGGATTGCAAAAGTTTTAGGAGCCCGAACAGCGAGTCTATACACATACCGAAAGCCAAATTGCACGTCAGGAATCACATTGTAGCCTGTCGAGAAATTTTCAAGGTGATGTAAAATCACCTTTTCGGCGAACTTAGAAAGAGCCGACAGTAGAACAATGACGCGGAAGACCTGGGGAAATATCGAACCCACCTTCTTTGGAATTATTATAACCGCAGCGGTCTTCCATGCCGCTGGGAAGTACTGGGTCACTAGCATCGAATTGATTACTGCCATGAGATAAGTTAAGGACTTTCGCGAAGGGAGCTTCAGCGCCTTATTAGTGAATTGATCTTCTCTTTAATATGACCTTGAAGCTCTGTTGCTGTGCAAGATTCCATTGATGTGTCATGCAACCCTTCTGTTGAAGAATCTTCTGAAGAAGACTCCTGTGAGGAAAGATCACTAAGGGAGGCGCTGTTAAAACTGACGTCAATAAGCCCCAAAATATCTGACGGATATTTCAATGTGTTGCTACGCGCCCAGGTCATAATCAAGGTCATAGTTAGGAGAAAAGTGTCTTTTCATAGCATCAGCAAAAACCCCGACCTTCTCCTCTGTCCTAAAGTCTATGCCCCCAGGACCATGAGTGAACAAGATTTGTCGCTCTGCGAATGTCACCAGGATAAGTTATACTACAGTATGAAGAGTTACTTGTCACTACTTTTCTAACCGAGAATTGATGTATCTAGGTACTTGAAGATAAGTCCATCAACTGTCAAGACCTACACCATCGGCCATTTACCCTATCCAATGGCAGCTAGTGATTAGTCGGAAGTCTCACGGGGAGATAGCAGCAGGGCGGTTAGTCGTGTGTGATATACTCTTACTCTATCTATTAGTGATTTATAGCAATGCAGAGCTACGCCGACTGTCTGACTAGCCATTAATTATATAACATTATCGAAGCGGCACACATTATGTGTGTGACCGTGCCACAGACAACAATTAATCGCGGAACACCAACACTATTCGAGGTTAATTATCTACTAGTAGTGATATCCTTGAGAGAAGTGCATTTCGTAAATTGTTGTCGTATGCCTACTGTTACAGGTTAACAATTGCCAATTTTCGACACAAATCTATGTGCCGAATTAAATCTAGACAAGAAAAAAAGAATTAGTTTCTAATAGTATAGGTGATGTTGTCAGAGCCTAACATCTCTTCAACAAAAACTGAGATATTTATTGAACATGTAGCCTAGATGTCAGTAATTGCCAATGTATGAAGGATATGTAAAGGTCTAGTAATACTGACGGAATCATCAGTAAACACTGATGTTATGAACTACAGTACATACTGATCGTGGGATATTGGCTATTGCTTATCCTAAAGATAGTTCCCCTCTTATTTCTAAACGGCGGGGTTATTACGTAAAAAACCTATATGTTGTCAAAAAAAGTAGTTGACTAAGTAGGTTAGTGCGCAAATAGTTCATCCCGTGCTTGATACAAGTGAACGACAGCTACAAGTTGACTTATTGTAGGAAAACCTACTATCATAAAAAATCTACATAATATAAAAAAAACATAATTTCACTTTGCAAGTTACGTCATACCCCTGCGGGTCAAGTTAGTTAACTGGAATGAAACGAAATTGATGCATATAAAAGTGACAGTTATAAATTGAGATTGTGACTGGATGACTGGTCAAGCGATACCTTAACTTTTTTGAAAATGGCAAGCTGTCAAAGTTGTGAGTTTCTGTACACTGAACCGCTTAGATTTCCACAGCCCATCAAATTGCTCTAGCAGTAGTATATTGGATGAATCTTCTTGTCTTGGAAGATTTTATCCGAATATATGGAACAATATGGAACATTAGATAAAAACAAATGGCTTCAAGTAGGTTAAATCTGCACTTCGTATGCAACGCCTTTGAGAAAAAAAAATAGTTACGAACATGTACAATAGAGAAAATTAAATGTATGTTAATCGAAAAGACCCATCCAACTAGTCTATAGGCATTACTTCCCTGCCCTGCTGGCAGTCACCGACCATCTGGCGACGTTGCCATGTCGGACGCGGCAGCGGCTACTGAAGCACCGTCGCAGTACGAGCAAAACGATGAAGCAGACCGTTACGCCGGGTGCTGAGCTAAGATAGCAGAAGGAGACGCCCATCGGAAACATTCCTATATCATTCTAAGTTTCAAAGACAAATGTACTGGGAAATATATGATGTGTGAAATATGGCTTACAGGTTCGTAGAATTACCGGGGTTGGGAGCGTATCAATATTCTAATACAAATAGATTTAAATATACCCTCACCATCCCCTAATTCTTTACCCCCAACATTTTTATGAAAATGATAGTGATTCTTCGAAACGCCAAATAAACGTCGCGTGGGTGATTTTTTTTTCTAGGTGTTGGGCATTTTCTCCGCCGGCGCCGTCACTTGACGGATTTTCAAAAACTACAAAGATTTTTCGTCATCGGAATAATAGTGACCTTGTGTAAAAATGTTGTCCAAATTCAAGTAATTTTCTAGTTATAGAGGGGCCCAGAAATATCGGACAGATGGACAGACAGACTGGTATTGTATATTCAGGCTTTGACAGTATACCAGTCTGTTATTTTAGAAGACGGTTTCTAGGATTATCAAGAGCTTCAAGATGATAATCATATGATCACCCAGCCACCATCTTGAAATTGTCAAGTTGTCACGTGCCAAAATCACGTAACTTTTTTTAATATTTTGATCACTTCCAGTATTTTGAATTTATATTTATTGATTATAGAGTACCGATTCTTAGCCCACACCCTCTTCAATGATTTTCTTTTGGTAAATGTCATAAGCTCACTGACGCAAATGTAATCGGAGCAGAAAACGATCGAAAAACTGATGCTGATTATAGACGACCAGGCGAGGCAGATTCGAGACCTAATGGAGACCATCAAGGACCAGACAGCCAAAATTGACAGCCTGACCGCCCAGGTAACAATATTACTAAATTCAAAAGTTCACTCCAAGGAGGAACTTGCAAGTTATAGCGCAAAGGCACAATATATCATACGCGGACACAGCTCGGGAGACAACCTTGCCTGCCCCGTCTGCCCAACCTCCCTTGAGCACGCAAAATGTGGACCTGGCAACCGCGCGAAGGTCCTTACAATAAATAATAAGCCCACTGATTAGCGCTATCCAAGCGTTGCAGGCGATATTTCCTGTAAATGTCTAGGTTCAATAGTAGACAGCCTGCATTCATCAAAATTCTTTTTTGGAATTGTTTGGGCATGAGGGATATTCCCAAAAAACGGAAATTTCATCAAGCTCTTTTGGATGAAGATATAGATGTGGCCTTGCTGCAGGAAACGTTGCTTAATCCGGGAGATCGTTTAGCTCTCCCGAATTATGATGTTATTCGAGGTGATAGACTGAATGGTCGAGGTGGCGGTTTAGCAGTGTTGATTAAGCGCGGTATAGACTGTTACAGAAGCACTAATGCGGAGATGCTTAGCATCTAAGCAGCTTCTGTGGTGGTCAATATGGCGGGAGGTGTCTCGTTGAAGATCACATCGGTGTATGTCAGGTGTGGTGCCAGGCTACAAGAGGCGGATCTGGAGGACCTTTTGGACGACTCGGGTCCGCTTATTGTGGCAGGGGACTTCAACTGCAAACATCGAGAATGGAATTCTAGGTTGAATTCCACTAGTGGGGTTCGATTGTACAACCATGTGATGCGAAATGGGTACCTTATACATAGCACTGAAGAGCCGACACATCATCCATTCAACCATCTTCAGGCACCAGATGTCATCGATTTCGCGATATCTAAAAACTGTAGATACAGTATCTCTTCTCGGATCTTGTCTGATATCTCTAGTGACCATCTACCTGTTGTCTTCATTGTGGGCAATGAGCAAACTTCTGAGAAGGCAGCTCCTCAAAGGAAAGCCATTGATTGGGACCTATACAATTTGATTCTTAGAGAGTTTCCCAATATCCCGATTATAGATGATGAGTCTGGAATAGATGCCGCTCAAGCGTCAAGTTTCATTCAAGCAGCTCTACAGCGTATTTCCTGTACAACGACACGGCAGACCTTCTTTGCCTGCGGACATTCGACAGAAAATCTCTGACAAAAGAGCCGCTATTAAGCAGGCAAAATGGTCTTGTCATCCTGATGACATTCGTAGGGCTACAAATCTTGTCCATGAAGTGAGAAACGCACTGCACGAACTCCGCAACGAGCAATGGAGCGACTTTCTGGCGGGAATGCTTGATTCAAGTATTCCTCTCTGGAGGGTCGCAAAGTCACTCAGAAACGGAAATCGAGAACAACTCCCACACATCCACGGTCCTGAAGGCATAGTCTTCAGAACGGAGGATAAGGTCGAGGTTTTCGCTGATGCCATGGAAAAACAGTTATCTTCCAACTATGATCTCGATAATGACCTCGACGAGGAACAGCACATCGTACGATCCGTCAGGAGATATTTTGAGACCAACGGCGTTAGCGGAGGCACTGAATCCTCTTCAGATGACTCTTCTTCAGAAGATTCGTCTGAGGCTCCACATAGCAGATTAGCGGAACCCTCCGAGTTTCCAGATTGCACACCAGCGGAGCTCCTAAGTCATATTAAAGACCTCAAGGTGCGTAAAGCACCTGGGGAGGATCAAATCACCAACAAGGCGTTGAAGCTGCTCTCGCCGAAAACCCTGACAAATTTGGTGACAATAATCAATGCGACGCTCAGAATCCAGTACTTCCCTGCTGGGTGGAAGACTGCTGAGGTCATCATGATTCCAAAGAAGGTGGGTTCGATATTTCCTCAGGATTACCGTCCCATAAGTCTGCTGACAGCTCCTTCTAAGCTCGCCCAAAAGGTGATTTATCGTCACCTTGAGAATTTTTCGTCAAATCACCACCTGATTCCTGACGTCCAATTCGGTTTTCGGTCCGAGCATAGCACCGGCAGTCAGGCTGGTGGAGCATGTAATCAGCGGGTTCACCCTCAGCATGAGTACTGGCATCTTGCTTTTGGATGTATCAAAAGCCTTTGACAAGGTGTGGCACGCGGGCCTCCTCTATAAACTAATCCAAAAGGGTTTTCCTTTTTGGCTTCTAAAATTACTGAAATCCTTTCTTGAAGGAAGGAAGTTTCGGATCAAAATTAACAATGTTTTGTCAACACGGCCAGTAGGGGACGGTGTTCCTCAGGGTTTGGTCCTAGGACCAATTCTTTATTCGCTTTTCATCCATGATGTCCCTTCCCCCAGCAACTGTGAAGTCTACCTCTATGCTGACGACACTGCACTTGTCGCCCAGTCGTGTACTGGTGATCTGGTTCAAGATGGGTTGCAGAATTCGGTGGACGAAGCACTAGTGTGGGCGGAACGGTGGCTGATAAAAATTAATCATTCAAAAACGCAGGCTATTTATTGTACCAAAAAACGTCACGGCTCCCCAGCAGAGGTTTCTGTAGACGGAAATCGTGTACCATGGACAAATTCTGCCAAGTATCTCGGTGTCACCCTTGATAAAGGCATGACCTGGCAGAAACATACAGCATCCATAAAAAAGAAATTCCAAATTGCGTTTCGGCAACTATATCCTTTGTTATGTAGACCCTCCAAATTGAGTTTGATAAACAAAGTTCGACTATATAAAATGATTATTAGACCAGCCATTACTTATGCATGTGCGGCTTGGTGTTTTCTTGCCAAGACACACATGCAAAGCAGAACTTTGCGGACAATTTGCAACGCTCCATGGTATGTCTCAAATGAGACACTACACAGAGACATTAACATTCCTTACTTGAGGGATTATGTCAAGCTTCAGGCGCAGCGACGTTATAGTCAAGCGGAATCGCACAGCAACCCTCTGTTGCGTGACTCAGTGGACTACACAGTGGAGCAAGTTCGTAAACATTCAAGGCCACGGCTCGCACCGTAATCAAAAGTTAGCGTGAAAAAGTTTGTTTAGTTCACCTCAAAATTAACCCGTGTACCAAGTCAAAAAGCCTAGGTGTTTCCTCTTAAACTAAGCATATCTGTTTTTCTTTGCTCTTCTACTTTTTGCTTCTCTTTCCCTTTCTCTTTTTCCTTGGCTTTGTCTGGTTTCTGGGCAACCAGGACTGACAGATTCGACTAACGCACATCAGATAGTGACTAATGGGCAAAGGTCCTACGGACCGCCCAGACAAACAAATAACGAATAGTTAGTTACCGAGATGTTAGTCGGAACGTGTTTTGCTTGAGCACCACGAAAAAGGAAGGAATCTAACAGTAATGACAGAACCTAATTAATTGTACACAGAGAGCCAATAAAAAAAGATATTTAAAAAAGAATCACAATATATTGTCAAAACAAGCAGCACATATGCTCCACCACTGGAGTGCAAGTTAAAAGAAAGGATATTATTCAAAACTACCTGACAATAAAATTATTAGACTGTGATAATTAACCCTGCAAAACGTTTACCATGGTACACGTATGAAGGCTTTACAAATATTTTAACGCCTAAACCTAAAGTATCGGATAATGGTCTTCTTTCAGTTACGGCTCTAGGAGCAGCTGAGATGTCCTCAGCTCACCAACGCTTAGGTAAAAAATCAGTGGCCAGTAGTAAGCAGAGACGTGAGGACTGCTTGCCTCGTTTTCCAAATTTACGGTGTAAAAAACCCTAGAGAAAGAAAAACTACTTAAAAATCTACTCTCTATTCTCTGTCTGAAACAAAACTATTCATTTCAAACACTCAACTTTTAAGAAAAACCATGTCCATTATTTTTTACAAGAAAAGATAAAAATGGACTAAAGTGATATACCTTTAGAAATGTATCCCTTGTTCTAAAATAAAGTTATAGTAGCTCAAAAATCGAAATCATAATCAACGTATGGGGTAAGCCCAAAAGAAGATTTCATATAGGCACTGCCCGATATTTGAATACGAAAAATGCCAAACAAAATCCACTACACTCTAAGAATTTCACTCAGCAACAATCAACATATTAATATCTATAAAATACCCAATTAAAATGATATTTTACTTGTTCACATCAGGGTTTTTTGTCAAAGAAAATGAGTGACATCCAGCAAAATCGGCTGCGAAACGGCTACAAGGCAGCTACAAAACAAAGCTGGAGGAGTGTGAATGGTGGTTCTCCACAATGCCTTCCCACTAAAAGGAAGCATATATTGAACAAACTTCTTCAGGACATGCATTAATGGACGCGGTCAGAAGGTATACAAAAGCGAACTTACCGCTGAAGGTTAAAATCCCATAAGAAAATGGACGCGGTAGCACAAAAACCAAAACAACTAAACGTAAGGTACCAAATAGAAGATGCTACTCCATAATCTGGTGTTTGGCGGTCTAAATCCCAGAATCTGGAATCTAACGAAGCGACCTACGCACAACCAAACCTCAACAGAAGAAAAGAAAAATGGCGCTGGACGCGTCTGCGCACGCAAGTTTTTGAAACAAGTTATCTTGATAGGAAAAGAAGGTATCTTGATAGGAAATCAAATTTTAAAAGAAGGTACCTTTATAGCACCAAATATCCCTATACAGCTAGTACGTGAAAAAATCACAAGGTGGCATTGGTTGCCAGTGGGTGGAACCAACACTACGAGGGACCAACGATATTTCATGAGGAAATTTCTGAGATAGTCGTTAATAATAGTATAACATTAGTGCCTAAAACATTTCAACACAATACTGAATCGCTGAGAAAGAAAGAGATAGTACGTGTAAAATTATATAATCAACATACTATGAAATTTACTAAAAGAAAATCATTAAAAAGGGTTTGGCCTAGGAATCGGTACTATATAATTAATCAAGACAAATTAAAAATACTGGAAGTGGTCAAAATACTAAAAAAAGTTATGTGATTTTGGCACGTGACAAAGTGTCACCTTTTATGCTACAATACAGTTTTTATCTGCCAATTTTACCACTCTAACGTTAACTTTGCTAACTTTACCAGTTTAACAAATAAGAGGGGGGACCTTTGACAAGAGCACTTTATACTGTGGGACTGTATATGTCCAACACAATAAAATGTATATATGTATGCCTAATGTTATTTTCTATTACAAGCTTAGCCATCCATCAACTAAAATGTATCTCCTATTGCTAAGTTGATAAGGTTTCAATGTTTAACCGTTTCAAGTATTTTAAAAATGGTGAATGGCCATCCATGGACTTTCAGTAGCCAGACGGCGATGTTGCGATAGGGCCAATATAAAACAGTGCAAAAGGTATGCTGAAAATTTCAGATCTCTGGTTTAATACAAATCTACACAAGAATTGATTTAAAGTTGATGCTGGAGTGGAAAGATACAAGAAAGAATTATACATTTAGCTATAGCATCAATGCCTTAAGAAATCCATTGTTTTGTGTATAGATATTTTCATTCTTAGAAACACACTTTGACTGTCCTATATATACATACGTAGTTGGTCCATAATCTACACCGCCTAATGAAACAATTCGGTACTTGCCCTCCACACACCCAACTGGTAGTATGTACTATCGGTGTGCATTCAATTAGCTAATCAAACGCTAGTATATGTCATTTAATAGATTGTATGCGTCTGTATTCAGGCCATAACCAAAGACTGATACTGCGTGGCTCTAATCCATTTGTAGAACAGACACCTACTATTCAGACACACCGGATAGGGAAATTTAATACGCAACTGGCCAGCGATTGTATGTCTGATGGATCAATTCGTCGAAATAACTCACAGGATGTGTGATCTGCAATTTGGTAGGATAGGTGACCGTGGGAGAGAGATGACCATATAGTTATAAATAAAGGTAGAAACAGTCAAAACATCTCGACGATTGGCCGTACGTGGAAATCAGATATGTATATTTTAATCGTGTCTAGCATAGGGGTTTCAGTCGTATTTCATTGCACGGCACGGCACGGGTATTAGGTACCTTGAAAAGTGACATAATGCCGATTTTTTTGACATTATATTGTTTTATGTGACATTATGTAGGTGTTTCTTCAAGATGTCAACTTAGCTCTAGCTGATGGAAACGTTGTGAACTCATTTTGTAGTTTTGTGTGTAGCCTAAACGTCTTGAGGCTTCAGTTATCAATGTTTAAGTTCTGATGTGATGTAAAATCTAGTTCAGAAATGGCATTACCGGAGGTAACGGCAATGCGTAGGTGCATATTGAGAATCTGTTTGCTAATAATATGTGTTGATGATAATTCCATTGGATTCTTGTCTCGAATACACTTATTTGAAATTCAAAGCTAGAAATTAGTTACGCATCTACTTTTTCTTATCCATTCTGGAAATTACATATGCAGACTTGCTGAATTCCAAAAATGAGAGAGATAAGAAATAATTATATTCACTGTACACTGTCGAACTACAAGGCATATACGTGCCAAAATCACGTAACCTGTTTTTACTATTTTGATCACTTATCAGTAATTTGAATTTCTCTTTATTAATGGTAGACTGCCGATTCCCAGGCCTAACCTGATTTTCTTTTGTCCAATTTCATAGTTTCTTGATTGTATAATTTCACACGTATTATATCTTTCTTTCTCAGCGTCTGTTATAGTATCATTTGGATTCCTATCAAGATATGCTTCCTTTAACGGTTTTTGGGGGTTCAAAGTAAAATTACAGGAATTTCTTTCTTACATCCATCTCTCTTATACATACACAAGCAACCTACCCCTGTGTGTGAACGTTTGTTGGGTAAGCTCAGAGACATATAGTACGTTTTTTAGTTGTGTGTCTCCGTCTCGAAAACTTTGTCGTTGCCCTTCAGTCATATTTGTCAGAGTGACAACTTACTGACATCGGCATGCAATGTCAGTTGTCCTGTTATCAATCTTCAATATAAAATTGTACAATGCCCGGAAATACGATCAATGGAGAAGGCCGACAGCTCGTGCCAAATTTATTAGTGTATCATATTTCCAGAAGGATAATGAAAACAGCGGTCCCCTGTTTCCCACTTCATGCGTACTGGAGATAGCGGCAGATGCGCTGAAGATTAGTCTGCGCCCATAGTACGGAGACTCAATCTGTTTACTTATTTCATATCGCGTTAATGACGTAACCGCCAACAACGGTGACTACAACTACCTTGTTTTAAAATGTCACGTGTACAGACGGTTCAGCGCCATTTTCTTTCTTTCTGCTGAGGGATGGTGCGTGGGTCGTTTCGTTTGTAATAACTTCCAGATTCTGGGATATTACGCCTCAAACATCAGATTATGGAGTAGAATCTTTTATTTTGTACTTTAGGTTTAGTTGTTTTGGTTTGCTACTCCGTTCATTTTCTTATGTGATTTTAACCTTCAGCGGTACGTTATTTTTAATACCATCGGACCACGTCCATTAATGCATGTTCTGAAGAAGTTTGTTCAATATCTGCTTCCTTTTAGTGGAAAGGCATTGTGGAGAACCACCATTCACACTCCTCCAGCTTTGTTTTGTAGCTGACTTGTAGTTATTTGCAGCCGATTTTGCCGGAAGCCACCTCTTTCCCTTGACAACATACCCTGATGAGAATAGGTAAAATATCATTTTAATCAAATATTTTATAGATATTAATAATATATATTGATTGTTGCTGATTAAAATTCTTAGAGTATACTTGATTTTGTTTGGCATTTTACGTATTCAAATAAGTAGTAGCACCTTCTATTGGGCATTATATTGCATTAATTATGATTTTGGAGCTGCCACAAAATTTAGTACATTTTTGTACTTTTGCCTTTGCTCTACTCCTCTTGTAAAAAAGGTACACTTTTTTTCTTCAAGTTTGAATGTTTTTAATGACCAGTTTTGTCTCAGGCAGAGGACAGATAGTAGGTTTTTAAGCAGTCTTTCTCTCTCTAGGGTTCCTTTATACCGTAAATTTTGAGAACGAGGCAAGCAGCCCCTACCTTGTGGAAATTGACTTTTGACCTAAGCGTTTGTGAGCTGAGGACATCTCGGCTGCGCCTAGAGCTGTAAATAGCTATAACATTATCCAGATAGGTTTAGGTTTATGCGTTAAAATATCTGCAAAGCCCTCACACTTGTACCATGGTAAACGTTTTGCAGGGTTGATTATCATGGTCTAATGAGAGAATACTTTGTTTCAACTGCACTTCAGCTTCAGTGCAGAGATGAAAACTATAGACTACTCGGCTTCACAAAACAGATGCAACCAACAACGCGTGTATGCGTATACGCCATTCCTTCATAGATGTACGCTTCCAACGATCCTAGTGAGCAAACGTGGAATTACTGTTTGTACCCTAACAGCTACCTAGTCTGCAAGATGACACTTTATAGGTTTTTTAGAAGGTTTTATAGGTTTTTTACATAATACCCGTGCCGGGTCAGGATGAAGGCCAACTTTGGCAAACCATTGGTAAGTCGATATCGTCAGATGTTCATCACAATTCCATCCTTCTTAACAGTACACTGAATTAGTCACAAAATCTAATTAGTCGCTTCCGTGCTAAAAAACTGCAGATCACCCAAGAAATACGTTGCTGACGCCCATGGTTTTATTCTTCTCAAGATTTTAATAATGTTCGTGAGGAACCTGTAAGTTAAAAGTTTTTAATCTTGGAGTACATTTTTTATTGGATAAGTTTCCGAAAAATAATACGCATCTGGCATGCCAAGCTAGTCTGGTATATGAGCGGGCAAGAGCTCTTGCCGAAGTAAATTTCGAAGATGGTTCGACTTTGCGGAGTTTAAAATCTTAGCAAACATATTGTGATCCGAATGAAATATGCCGTACCAGCTCAGGGCCGATGCATGTTGTGGGCCTGATATTGGCTCCGTACGCCCTCTTATATTAGACGTTTATAAAAAATTAGCTATAATTTTTAGCTATTACATATAAACATCAAGACGTCTTCTATTATAGAATTTTCTAAGCTGCTTGCACTAGTTATATGTAATCTATGTTTGATATCAAATTCAAATTCAATTTTTGTTTCAAATACAAAATACATTTATTTGCCAAAAAAAAAACATTATATTTACCGTATTATAGAAAATACACACACTTGATATTTTTGGCTAAAAGGACAAATCCTCGATCAAATGACAGTGAACAGCCAGCCTTACATAAGTAGGGTGGGTGTGAAAATGCCCTGTGTTATACTAATTTACACATATCGATGCATTTTTGCCAAAGTAACGTAAGTGACATTTTTGGTGAAAATCATGTTTTTCCATTAATGTAAGGCTTTTATTGTTAAAAAGGTACTGCCAAAGTGTAGGAAGCCTAGATTTTACTTTAAACCTTTGTTTTTAACTTCTTTTGAAAACGTATGTCCAGAATTTTTTAAATCATATCCGTAAAAGAAATGTAACTTCAACACTATTTCCATCATAGTAATGCAAGCTAACGTTTTTTACCGGCATAAGTCCCGGCCGGGTTCTGCGACTTACGTCAGATTTTCGCAGTCAGTGTTTGGCTTACGACAGTGTTAGGTTCGTGCTACCATCGACTAATTATTGATTTTAGGTAAGTAAACGACATTTTTTTATAGTTAGAATTCAAAAATATTACAATCTTAACTCATATTACAGGTACATACCTATAAAATTCCATTTCATATTTAATTTCGTTCATTTATTACAAATGATTGTGTGATAACCTCAAGGTCTGTGAGAAATTTGCAGGAATGAATCGGTTGAAGTTAAAAAAACGTTTTTTTGTAGTTAGAATTTAAAAATATTAAAACCTTAACTAATACTATGTACCTACCTATAAAACTCCCATTTCATATTTAATTTCGTTTCTTTATTAGAAGTTATTCTGTCATAACCTCGAAGCCTGTGAGAAATTTACAGGAATGAATCGGTTGAAGTTAGATTGTATTTGTTTCTATTCTAGTTTTTATAGAAGCTATGAAACATTGTAAACATAAATGCTCGATTACTTTCAGATTATGGTTTATCAAAAATAGAGTTATATGGGCCCCTTCAGAGTGGAGCACTATTATAGGAAATTGCACAGTTAACCCGAGGCCATGTACAGTAATAAAGCTTGAGCACTCTGAGTTCAAAAATTGGAAGAAGCTAGGGGATGATCAGCTGGTCCTTACAAAAACCGGAATAAAAATGAATAATGTAAGACAAGCTTTTTTCCAAAAGGATCATCAGAAGTCGCGGTCAAATATAACTATGGCAGCAGTCCTGAGTACGATTTATGCTTTAAGTTATACTACAATAAGTGTGGTAAGTTGGTCCATTTTACACATTACAGAGAACCTTTTACACTGAGTAAGCTTTTGCTTTTATACAGGGTGTCACTAAATTAATATTCAAAACTTCAACCACAAACAGAACTTATGTATATAAAAAATTTCTCATAAACATGGGTCCGGAAATGTTTAATTTCCGAGATACATTGTGTTGAAATGAATTTTTTTTCTGTCAATATTTATAATGCCATTAGCAATCAACAATCAGCATATCCTACTACTTTTTTTGACAAAAACTTGTAGTTAAGACAAATCTTATTTTTCATTCAATATTACTTAGTACTAATATGGTTTTTGTTTTTTTTAAACAAAAAAAAAACGGTTGATTTTTCCAACAGTTTGAAACAGTACTTTTTTTCTAAATAAAGTGAGCAATAATAATGAATTATTAAAATTATAAAAAATGCATCGGCGAAAGAATTAGGCTATTTTACTTTTCAACGTATTAAATAACTACGCCACTGGTTAGATAATTAAGATTTTTTTCTTCTGATAATGGGTAATACCGAAATAAGAGAAACGACAAAGTTTAAAAATTTTCGAAAACATTTTGTCTGAATTATAAGAAAAAAACTGATTTTTTAACGTATTTTCAACACAATGTATCTCGGAAATGAAACATTTCCGGACCCATGTTTATCGACAATTTTTCTTCTACATATTTTTTAATGTTCTGTTTGTGGTTGAAGTTTTGAATACTAATTTAGTGACACCCTGTTTAGGGAATTCCCGTGTTATTAAGACTTTATTAAATACAGAAAACTGTTAATGAACTACAAGTATAAACAATGAATACATATTTGCAAGTTATCCTGAAGTATTTCTTTGTTTAAGGTCGAAAGCGGCAAGAAAATGCAGTTTCTGAACCTGAAAAAATTTATAAACAACTGCTTCCAATATCCGAAATCAAGAAAAGGGATTTGGAAAAACTTTGCAAAAACCCTGTCATATCTGTCAGGTTTCACGATGAATTCTTTAAATTATAATGTAAGTCTTCTCTCCCAGATGAGTTAGCAGAAACTGATGCAGAGGATGACAATGAAGATGAAAGCTCAATCTTTTACTAGTAAGAATTTCATATTTTCTTTTGTAACGTTATTTTGTGTGTTTTTTTAATAATGAACGATAGTTTTCAATTCTTTCCAAAATACTTGTGCTACAATTTGCCGCCAAACTGACGTATCTGTGTACTTACGTTACATTTTTGATCAAGACTTCGAGATTTCTGAACCCGTAAAGTAACGTAAGTATCAATTAACCACTAAAACTATAGAAAACCTTCAAAAATCATTTTTCTTAATTAAATATAGACCTCAGAGAAACACCTTGGTAAATTTTGCACAATTTAAGGAGGTTTAACCAGGTTAAATTAAAAACCGTTTTTTCTCCGAAATCGTTTTTGGCGACTTACGTTACTTTGGCAAATACGTATCGATATATTATAATATATAAAAAATATTTTGGAATTTAATGACTAATTTATTACGAGCATGAACTATTGATATTGCAGAAGAAAAAATGTATTTACTCACTTAAAAAGTCAACGTTCCGACGGGTGGGGAGCACCGGAGAGGGGGCGAAGAGCGGCAGAAAGCAACAGACGCGAAGCCACACCGACGAACCTTCATACAGTTAACAACACCGAAATACATCTACATACGCATACAACATCTATCATCACATGCTCGCTTCTCCATCTTAATAAAAAGATAAACTTGAAAAAATAAACTTGACAACAAGTATCCGTGCACAATCACACTCATTATTGTATTATTGATCCTGAAGAAGCATGGCCATTATGTACTTTGAGAACGCTCTTTGTGACATTACCCTTACATCATTATTTAGACTGTTCCACTTTTTAACTGCAAGAAATGAAAAAGAACGTTGAAATGCTGCAGAGCTATGTCGAGGAGTAATAAAAAAATTCTTGTCTTGTCCCGTAATAATGATTAAAAGTTAAAAGCTCATTTTCAAATAAGGAGGTTTTCCTGATTTTATTATTCTATAGATGAAATTGAATAAATGATATTTCCTGCGATTTAGCATATTTCGTATAGACAAACTGTTTAGGTAAGGTGTTATGTGGTTACGATAAGGTATGTTGAATGAAAATCGCATGCAGGCATTCTGCAATTTTGTATTGCATTTTTAGTAGTATACGCCAACAAGCATATCTCCATAGTCAAAAAGCGACAGTATGGGATTCTGACAAATGAAATACTTTTGCTTAGGCAGGAAACATTTTTTTAGTTTGGAGATATTTCTTAATCGTATGTAAGCTGCCGTCAATTTTTTCTTTATGTGTGGTTCAAATGATAATGCATTATCAAAGATTACGCCTAGATCCTTTGCTTCGTGAACAATGGGGACTATCTCATTGTTTATACGGATATTCAAAATTAAAGCTTTTGATTTAGAAGCATTGAGTTTTAAATTGTGACGTATGGCAAAACTGTTTACCTCTAGCAGGTCTGAACTAATGTGTTTTTCGGTTGTGTCTAAATTGTCGTTATTAATAGCAATACAAAGTTGTGAGTCATCGGTGTACTGATGAAGACTTGCATAAGCAATAGCTTCAGACATATCTGCCACATAAATACTAAACAGCAAGGGCGAACGGATTGATCCTTGAGGGACACCTTGCTTTACAGGTTTAAATTCATGTCTGAAGCAAACGAATCCTTGAGAAATCATAACACAGCTTGATCGAGTAATTAGGTAACTTTTTAAAAACTTATTGCATTAGGTGAGAATCCAAAATAGCTTAGCTTTGCCAGCAGCATTCTGTGATTTAGAGTATCAAAAGCTTTGCTAAAATCTAACAAAATCATGCAAGTAGCGTAGTTCTATAACATAATGTGTCTATATGTATCTGTGTTAGCTTCTCTCTTACTATTATAAGTTTATAAAGTATTGCTATTATTACTGATATATTACTTTTTTCTGGTTAGGTGAAAGAGCGCGGATTGTTTGTCAAACAAGCAAACCTTGCCGCTTGCTCCATCAGAAGCAACTCATTATTATTATATACACAATTTATAAATAAAATAGGAGATAAGGTACGAATCATAGAATGATAGCAGATTCGGGATTTACAACTGATTTTACTAAGAACGTTCTCTTTCAGAATGGTAATCTTTGTTGGCTTACTCACATGCAGTTATTCCTTCAAATTCATCCCAAAGAAAAACCCAAACGCAGTTAAATGCTGCGAATACGAAAGCTAATTTAAATTGAATCTCTGCAAAGTAATTTGGTTCTTAAAAATTTTCTTAACGCTCGCTTGGAGTGTATTTCGTGGAAAGTACACGTTTTGATAGCACTATTCAATTTTAGCATCAAAAACTTGACCTCTAAATCCTCACGACAACTTTCGTTAACTCCACCTTTCAGTACTGCGCTTGAGTGCTTTTTGACATATACTTGTAACGCTGAGAGATGAAACAAGGGACCCATGACCCAACAATAAAATTCGATGGTTTTAGTAATGTCAAATTTACTAAACCTTCTCTTCTAAGTTCTAAAACATAAAAGATATTGCTATTTTCAGAAACAAATGCGTGGTTTAAACCATACTATTAAGAAAGTTACTATCAAAGAATATAATTGAGTTTAGCCTGGTATTTGGCTAGATAATTTATAATCATCTCACCGAACGTGCAGCGTAGATCGATCGTATTAAAAAATCTAAATCCGGTTTTAGAATAAGTATCCTGGTGAATACATCTAGCAGAATAAGAATACAATTACAGTAAAAAAACTTTTTTTGTTTTGTATGAGTATCAATCGAAATTATATTAACGACTTTAAAAATGGTATTTCATTTTCATACATTTTGAATTCTACTCAAACTTCTTTCTGGTAGAAAATCGTGTACACATGCTACTTTACTCTTTCGAAAGTATCCTAAGTTCAGGTTACGTAAAACAGAACAAGCCTTTTTCCTATTTCCTTCACTGTTTGTATCAAAAAGTTAGATCAGGCTCAATAATAATAATAATAATAATAATAATAATAATAATAATAATAATAATAATAATAATAATAATAATAATAATAATAATACCCCGCAGGGGGTATCTACTTTTGAAGCTGGATCTTTGATCCGGTTTCAAGGGAAGATACATGGGGAGCGTCGCCCCCACGGCCCAAGGCAGGGAGTTCGAGGTTTGGTAGTCTTATTCATTCTGCCAAACCCTGGGCTTTTCCTTCCCCCTTTCTCCCATCCTTCTCCTTTTATTATATCCTGTGCAGCTGTCCGCTGCCCTCACGACTTTCCTTGTCCTTTCCTTACTCCATGCGTTGAGGCGGCGCGTGGGGCTTCCTCTTAGCTTCCCGGGTGTTTGTGCCGTGCCCGGCGACCCGTAAGCTGGCCAATGGAATCCTGGTGGTTGAGCCCTACCAGTCAGGGGGGCAACACGCCACTTTGGTCCGGCGGTCAGTCTAGAAGGGCGGCCGCGCCTAGCCCAGCGTCGGTCAATCGGCTGTGCCATCCCGTCAGAGGGCTGGTTGGGCGAGCCTCCACAGGTAGTAGAAGCCAGACGGGAATAGTTCGCTATGCTCGATGTATGGTGGAGCTACCTGTGGGGACTATACCTCCTTTTCCTAGCATTAACGGTATCCCTGGGGTTATGTCCTAGCGGAAGGCGATTATGGGCATAACCTCCCAATGAGGCTCCGTGGAGGGTGGGGAGCCGGGGAGGCGAATACTTATTTTGAGCATATGGGAACTACACAAAATTCAACAGGTGTGCTCACCTCCTTAAATGTGGGCGCTACAGGAGTGGCAACAGGCAGACCAACCGCCAAATGCGACGACCCCTTCAGCCATGAAAAGGCGGAAATTGTTCCCCGGTTCTTGGTGTTGGGAAGAGGAGATGGGGGAAATTTTGATAAAATGAACCCCTTTCTTATAAACAAAACATTATTTGGATTAGTAGGAGAGTTAAAGAGTATCAGAAAGACAAAGCAGGGCCTTGTAGTCGAAACATCATCCCCAGCACAAGGAAGAAAATTGTTACGTCTTGAAAAATTTGGTGAATTCGATGTAAAAGTCTCACCTCACAGAACATTAAATTTTTCAAAAGGAGTCGTTAGTTGCCCTGATTTATTGAATGTACCAGTTGAGGAAATTCTAGATGAACTTCGATCTGAAGGAGTTGTTGAAGTTTCAAGGATAGTTCAAAAAAGAAATGGCTTATTGGTTGAAACACCTCATCATATTCTAACTTTTAACAGACCCAAGTTACCTAAGTCAGTAAAAGCTGCATTTTACTGTCTACCAGTACGCCCCTTTATTCCAAGCCCCGTAAGGTGCTTCAGATGTCACAAATTTGGACATATGTCCTCAACATGCAAGTATGAACAAGTGTGCCTATGTGGTAAAGATTTACATCAACCTAGTGAATGCATCGAACCATTTAAGTGTGTTAACTGTGGGAATGACCACTTGTCTAATTCAAAGAACTGTCCGAAAATGAAGGAAGAAGTCAGCATACAGAATATTAGAACAACAGACAAAATTTCCTATATTGAAGCTAAAAGAAAGTATTACGCCGCAATGCCTGCTAATACAACGTATGCCCAAGTAACAGCCTCTGGGTCAGACAATACTACGGCTAAGAAATTCATTCAGGAGCTCATCCCAGATATTGCTCAGATTATAGACCAACAGGTCAAAAAAGCAATAGATGAGGTAATTAAGACCAGTTTATCAATATACCTGCCGTCTACCTCATCAGAAAGAAGGCCTATGCGACGGGATCAGTATGACCTCGATGCAGCCTCAATTGTCTCTGATACTCCATCACAACTTTCAGATAAAAGAAAAAGGACACAATATATTCGGACTGAAGAGCTAGTCTGCCTTACCGATACTTCTGAATCACAACTAGATGAGCTGAGTCAAACTAAAAGGAAAAAGGGTTGGCCAAAGGGTAAGCGCCGTAAGCCACCCAAACCTGGAGAAAGCTCAACTGCGAATTCTCAGATAGAATCATCATTAGAGCAAATATCAGATCCAACATAAGCTGTGTTATAACGTTCTAAAGTATTTGTATATATGTGTATATATATATATATGTATATATTCATTTTTGTTGTTATTATCTGTTTATACATTGTATTTGAAAATTATTATTCGTCCTTAGATAAATACGCATTTTATTTATATTCACACAACCGTCTTATACAGTCAGGAGCTGATACAAGACACACTACAATATATACTTTTAAACAAAAACCCCTAAATGGACTCTATAATCCAGTGGAATATAAATGGATCTAAGACACATTACCCCGAATTGAAAACGATAATGGTTGATAAAGCTCCTTTCTGTTTGTGCCTACAAGAGACCCCCCTCCGTGATACAGATGTGTTCAACCTGCATAACTACAACTATATACGAAAGGATGCCGCCTCACAATCTCGGGCTAAGGGAGGTGTGGCAATATTTATAAAGGATAACGTACCTTTTAGTGAAGTAACCTTACAAACAGCCTTGCAGTCAGTTGCTGTACAAGTGCATTTGCCCTTTAAGTTCACGATATGTAACATCTACTTACCCGACTTTAGTTGGGATAGGAACCAAATAAGAAGTTTATTATCCCAACTACCCTCTCCGTTTCTTCTTGTGGGCGACTTCAATTCCCATAATCATCTATGGGGTTCCAATAAAATTGATCTCCGAGGCAGAATAATCGAGGAACTTGTTGAAGAACATAACCTAGTCATACTGAATACTGGAGAAGGAACATATCTAAATACCCGTTCTTGCAATTTAAGCGCCATTGATTTGACCATCTGTTCCCCACAAATAGCACACCTTTTCCAATGGCAGGTATTGGAGGATAACTTCTCTGATCACTTACCTATTTTAATTAGAACCTTTGTGAAGTGTCATCCTCCCGTTCGACACAGTAAATGGAACATTAAAAAAGCAGATTGGTCTTTGTACCAACACATAATTCATCCTTTCAATATGAACGGCACTGTACATGAATCAGTAATAGAGATCACAAATGGCATCATTGAGGCAGCGGAGGGTAGTATCCCCAAAACAGCCAGTGCAGTCCGTGGTCCCAATAGGGTACCTTGGTGGAACCGCGAACTTGATCATGCAATACAGAAGAAAAAACAAGCTTTTACCCAATTCAAAAGATGCCCAACACTATCTAATCTTATCAAGTTTAAAAAATGTAGAGCGAAAGCCCGTCAACTGATTCTGATGAGTAAGAACTCGTCCTGGAGGGAATTTGTATCTACTATATCTAGAACTACTCCCGATTCTGAGATTTGGAAGAAGATTGGATTATTATCGGGAAAACGCTTCCCTATTCCATCACCTGTCCTGTTGATCAATGATAAAGAAATAACAGACAATCAAGAGATTGTTAATGTCTTGGCACTTGAATTCCAGAATAACTCAAATTCTTCCAACTATTCACCTAAATTTTTAACCAAGAAAGTTGAAGAGGAAACCACACACCTTGATTTTACTGAAGACAGGGTATCTGCATATAACTTGCCTTTCACGTTGGAAGAAATGGAAAGTGCACTAAGTGAGGTCCACAACTCTGCTCCAGGGCCAGATTCTATACACTATGAAATGATTAGACACTTACCTGCAACAGGAAAGATGAATTTGCTAACTCTTTATAACAAAATTTGGGCAGAGGGTATATACCCCCAACAATGGCACGAGGCTGTGATCATTCCTGTATTAAAACCTAATAAAGATCCAAAGAACCCTGGCAGCTATCGCCCTATATCTTTAACATGTTGCCCAAGCAAAATATTTGAAAAAATGGCAAATAGGAGATTAGTATGGTTCCTTGAAGCACGGAATTTACTTTCAAATCATCAAATGGGCTTTCGGCGTCACCGATCCACTATTGACCAGTTAATCTACTTTGAATCAGCTATTCAGACAAGTTTTGCTAACCGAAATCACATGGTGGCAGTCTCTTTCGATTTAGAAAGGGCATATGATCGAACATGGAGGCACGGAATTCTGAAGACCCTATACTCTTGGGGACTCAGAGGCAACCTATTAACTCTCATATCAAATTTCATGGAGGACCGTTTGTTCAAAGTTCGCATAGGAAATGAGCTCTCACATGCCTATACACAGGAAAACGGCATCCCTCAAGGATCGACGCTAAGTGTGACACTCTTTATAATAGCTGTGAATCCCCTTGTTGAGTCGATTGAACCTCATATAGGCAAATGTCTATATGTGGACGACCTCACTATATTCTTCTCTGCAAAGGACCTAATAGAAATCGAGGAAACTCTACAAGCAGCAATAAATCATCTTACGACTACCGCTGAGAGTCTCGGTTTTCAATTCTCCCCGTAAAAACGGCCTGTATAGACTTTTGTAGGCTGAGAACTCCACACACTAATCCTCGACTGTCACTAAATGGACATCTGATACAGTGTAAAGATACTCTTGATCTTCTGGGGCTAACGTTCGACCAAAAACTTCACTGGGGTCCTCAGATTGAAAAAATCCTTGTTAGGTGCAAGAAGTCCATGAACATTATCAAATGTATCTCTAACATCCAGTGGGGAGCCAGTCGGGAAGTCCTTCTGAATTTATATCAATCTTTGGTCCTTTCGAAAATTGAGTATGGTCTAATTGTGTTTGCATCAGCACGTAAGTCTCATATTGCGAAACTGGAAATACTTCATAGAGATGGTCTAAGACGATGTATTGGTGCCTTTAGGACAAGCCCTTCAGATTCAATATACTGTGAAGCTGGAATGCCACCTCTGAAATACAGAATACAGCAACTTAGCCTCAACTATGCAATAAAAATTGCAGCACAGCCTCTGCATCTCAATAACTCTATCATTTTTAATGAGGAAACGGAAGAACTCTTCCATGACAGACCAACCGCCACCCGCCCCTTTGGAATCCGGGTCAATGAAATACTAGCGGCCCTAGGTATCGATCTGCCAGATGTGGATAACTTGATGTTACCTGATCTACCACCATGGACATTAACAACACCTTTGACCGATACCGAAATGACTCGATACAAAAAAGGGACAATTTGTAATGAGGCTATAAATCGAGCTTTTTGAACATTATTGCAAAATACCAACCATGCAAGATTATTTATACTGATGGATCGAAGACTGCTGAGGGAGTTGGTTGTGCCATAGCCTTTGAAGGATTTTGTCGTGGATGGAGTTTAAACTCGTCATGTTCTATATACTTCGCCGAACTTTTCGCCATCTTTCAGGCTCTTAACTATATAAAAGGTTTAGCAGGAGGTAAGTACCTTATCTGCAGCGACTCTCTCAATGCCATATTGGCTATCAAACACAAGTACTCAACAGATCCTCTCCTCATAAAGACGTTGAGTCTCCACCATAAGTTGTATCAAGAAAATAAACACGTTACTTTCATCTGGAGCCCAGGGCACTCTGGAATTCATGGAAATGAACTGGCTGATCAAACAGCACGCCAAGCAATTTTATTGGACGTAACAGGTGTACCACTTCGGCTAGAAGATGCTAAAGAAGCTATGAAGGAAAATGTCCTCCACTCATGGCAGGAAGAATGGAACCTCTCGAATAAATTTTTGAAAACGTTCAAGCCAAGCATAAAAAAATGGAGCCTTCCACATATGACACGTAGAGAACAAGTAGTAGTTACGAGAATGAGAATAGGGCACACATTTCTTACTCACTCCCATATGCTATTAGGTAATCCACCACCAAGATGTGAAACATGTAATAAATTGCTCTCATGGAAGCATATACTGTTTAAGTGTCCTTTATACCTAGCTGCTAGAACAGCACATAACCTAGCTCAGGACTTAGAAAGTTGCTTTCTCACTACTGCCAACATAGGTTCTACACTTGATTTTCTTAAATCTACCAAACTTTTTAGAAAAATATAGTGCAATTACGTAGGATCCTACTAAATACATATACGTAAACTGATGATCTATGATTGATTAAGAAGTACTAACGTCGGATATGTAATTAAATGCTTGTGTATCCACGATCATGTATACTTATTTTATTAGTGTCCTTGTCTGGACTAAGTTAATTATATGTCTGTGTATAAGATATAATATGTGTGTGCGTATACATGTGTAGATATTTTTTTTTTTGTTCTTGTCTTTTTTTTGTGTATTGAAATCTGAGCTACTTACATGACATCTGAGTCACCCAGATCTACCCCTGTGGTGAAAGTGGCAATTGACCGTATGGGCAGGAGGGAAGCGGCTAATGGCCATAGTAGCCGATGCCGCTGTGGGCAAAAAAAAAAAAAAAAAAAAAAAAAAAAAATAA
>CAVLJG010000009.1:57177021-57307652 GCA_963669975.1 Acanthoscelides obtectus | reverse complement strand
TTCTAAGTATTTTGTACGAAAAATTTGTATGCGACTTTTTCTAGTAAACTGAAGGTTTTGAGATGAACGAAGATTTTTTTAACAAAAATCGAACTATTTTGAAGCTTACTGCATGAGATAACGTCAATAATGTACATTTGCGTATCAGTTTTCGTATTTTAGAATATTTGTATGGTAAAACAAAAAAAATTCAAATGAAACACCCAATTTTCAAGTTTTATGACTTGGTTAACGTATAAAGGACGTTAATTTTATAAAATCTTAAAAATTAGTATAATTCGAAAACGGCTAATTTTCGGACAGTAGTTCCTCTAGTAAAATCGACTCAGATTGGCTTGTACTATCTCTCCCCACCGGCTGGGCAGCTATTTTCCCGTCACCCTCTATATGATTAAGTGACACACACAACCTTTCAACAAAAGTAATAAAAATAAATTTAACAGACCATATTATATATCTGGAATTAGAAAAAAGGGACTATCATTTTTACTGAAAGTATACAGGTGTTCAATTAAAAAATATAACTTTATTCGATAGCACTTCTCTCAGATACCCGGTATACAAAAAAATATTACGTGAAAAACTTTATATTAGACTTATTTGCAACTTTTTCTTCTGGAAAGTCATATAAAAAAGTTAAAGAATTATTCAGATCGGGTATACTAAATCAGCTAAATATTATTTGTTGAATTTTCAGAAAGGTGTTATCTGGACGAGGATGATGACTGTGATGATGTTTCACTGGATGTTAAACCGTCTTTGGAAGAATTAGAAAGGGATTTCCAGCCCCCAATGCAACACATCCAAACTCGTCTCTTGTCAGGACCTCTTGACATGGATGATTTGCCTAGGCCAATAATAGAAACCAAAAAAGAAGGAGATACTGAAGTGGGTGCGGAAGTACATAGAAATAGTAACAGGTAAGTTGATTGAAATCATTGGTTAAAATAGTCTCCAAGATTCTCAACCTTATGGATGTTTACATAAAATTTCCAATTCTTTTTAAAGGAAATTGCTTATTTTCAAATATGACATCAATCTGTCATTCTTGACTCATTTCTTCTGAAATCGAATATGATATCTTAACCAATATTGAAATTTGACAGCTATATCAATTTTGAAATGTTGAATGAATGAGTTTTTATTTCAGTCAACAACAACCATCTGCTACACTGCCTCTGGCGGAGCTGAGCGACAGTGAAGATACATCAAGAAATAGTGAAGCTACTGTTTCAGATTTAAATAACACCGTAACAGTAAAGGCAGAAGTTAAAACTGAAATATGTGGAAATGATATAGCGGCAAGATCTACTTATCGTCAACTCATGTTGACACGAAGGCGGAAAAACATAACAGTGGAAGTAAAACAAGAACAGAGTGATTCAGTGGAAAGTGAAACTGGAAAGAATGAATCTGTGAAGGAGTATCAACAAGAAAATGGAAGGTTGAGTCAAGTACAGTCACAAAATGAAAGCAGTGAAAGTAAGATAAGGTTTCCCGACAAGAATGATCGCCAGGCACTTTTAGAAACACCTAGTGCTACTACTGATGATAAACGTCCTTCAGAAAGTGAAAGTAGTCGGGAAGTTTGTGGAGAGATACAAAGGGATATCGAAGAACAAATACCAGATCTCACTTCTAAGAGATATACTTCAACGTTGAGGCAAATCGACAAAAATATTAATATTGCTCCAGAGGTGGAGCAAGGAAATGAAAATGATGATGTTGGTGATATGCTTGGAAGCTCCTATACAGTGGATAGGAATATATCTACGGAAATGCGCATGCAAACTGTCATCATTGACCAGGTAAGTTGTCTGGTTATTAAATATCATTAATTTTCCAGCTTTACACACCAAGAATTGACAATCTGAGAGAGAAGTATAAAATGAAACTAAAATTAAAACCAATTGGTTTTCAAATGAACTTTAAGATTGTGACAATAAAACCAAAAATAAAAACCTTCATAATACTTTATTATCTTGCGCAGCTGTTTTCAAAAGTTCTGTGAAACCTTTTAAACACACGCGGATTAAAAGTAAACTTAAAGTGTATACTTATAAAGTTTATTTACCTTATTTTTAACATAAACGTTGAATTTAAATGGTTCTTTAAAACTACTTGTATATACTCATATTTCTCATTACTCCAATCATATTAGACGAAAATACCTCTGGTTTGCAAAACAATTGCAAAGTCTGATTTTATTGTTGCAAGTTGTTCAAGGGGGTATTCAAAACTCAGGGGCCTCAAAATTTCTGAAATTTTGCTATTCAACAAAAATACAAAAAAGTGAAAACGCTAAAATCATCAGTTTGACTGAAAGTTAATTTTATCTATAATTTTAATTTTTTTGTTGTTTAAATGCATCGGAACAGTATGATGTAATAAATTGTTTTTACTAATCTCCTTAGTATTATTCATAACTATTTTTTGACACAAACATGTTTTGAATAGCACACCATCTATATTTTCGTAAATTTTTTATTACAGCCCTCAGAAGAAGAAAACTTGCGACCTGCTTCTAGAGAAGAAAACTTGCCAGGCATGGTTCATAGTTCTCAAAAAGGTAGTACTGAATGTTCGAACACAGTGTTGAAACCTGATAATGGGATGGTAGTCAGTGTCTCCGAAAATGAAGCAAATAAGCAAATGAATGATGATTCCAGTTTTGATGTGGACCTTGACATACTGGACAACATCAAGAGAGAAACAAGGGCGGCAGGTAACACTATATCGTCCGTAATTATATATATATATATATATATATATATAACTTGAGACGTGGTCATTGTCGTCTAGACCAGTTAGGTTATATATATAACAGGGTGACTTTGAAGTTGAGTCATTAATTTTCAGATAATGATTGTAGAAGGAAGATAAACCAAAATATGTGTGTAAAAATTAAATGTTACCTGGTTTTATAAAGTATCCCTCCCGACAAGTATTTTAGTGCGGACCTGTATTTGATCGTGCGGTCTTGGAGCACCGGCATGCCCTCCCCTGTGAGGTCTTAAGTCACCTGATTCACGAGCCCATTAACAAAGGCACGAGGGGTTGGTTGCACTCGATTGGGAAACCGATCCGCGGCAGCATTTTGTAAAGATACGAATCATGTCCACAAGTTCAGCATTTTCGTAAACATGTGCCATTTTTTATTTCGTTTGAGCCACGCAACAAACACCACTATTCACTCACGCGTTACCGACTTACACATTGACTGAATACAACTGAATACAATTGTAGTAAAAACATCGTTTCAAATTCTTTCGCTTTTTTGTTTCCGATGCGATGAACCGATAAGGCGGATTATATCCGTTGTTGCCAAACACGAGCACATAATATTGTTATTGAGACAGGGCGGTACTCAAACTTCTAAAGGGCTATAACTTTGTTACTTTAATTTTACCACAAAAATGTTAAAGGAAAAAACATTTCTTTTGATCAGATCTACTCACTGTTAAAATAAATGACTCAACTTCGAAGTCACCCTGTATATATACAGTAATGGACAAACGTATATTGACAAATATGAATATTTACTTAAATACCTTTAGAAAACGAATTCATACTTCATTGCTCCATAAACAAATGCGTTATTAGTAGAAAAACTAAATTCCTTGTTTTTACATTATCTGCAGTGAACACAATACAAGTCTGAATATAAGCACTTTTTATGAGGGACAAAAATATGTAGACAAATTCTTTTCAACATTAGTTTATTATAGTTTCGTGTCCGAAGAGGATTAGTTTGTGTTCATCAAGTATTGTGGCATAAGTTGAGTGATTTTAAGACCATGCCGCGTGGTCCAGAAATTTCTTTCGATGTAAAAACTAAGATCATTGAGTTATACAAAGATGGTCAACGTCAAGTCGACATTGCCAAAAATTTGAAACTGAAGCGTAAAGCAGTTTGGGCAATATTGAACAAATATAAACAAAAAGGTATCTTGGAAGCCTCTACGAGAAGTAGTCGGCCTAGAAAAAAATGCTAGATCAATTATATTAATTTGAAAAGTAAATTCGTCCAAAGATCCGTTTAAAACCTCAAGACAAATAAAGGCCGAAATCGAGACAAAAGGAATTGTCAGTGTGTCTACGAAAACTATAAGTAGAAGATTAAATGATTTGAAGTTATTTACACGTCGCCCAAGTAAGAAGCCGCTAATCTCGAGGAAAAACCGTACGGACCGATTACAATTTGCACGGTTGCATCTTGATTGGAGCATCTGTGACTGGAAGAGGGTATGTTTCAGTGACGAATCCAAGTTCAATATGTTATGATAAGTTTGTATACACATACATACTAAAGCATGTCATGTTACCCTATATGGAAGACAATATGCCCTTAAGATCAATCTTCCAGCAAGATAATGACCCGAAGCACACTTCAAATCTCGCAAAGAAATTCTTTCTGGATGAAAAAATATTAGTTCTCAAATGGCCTTCACAGTCTCGCGATATAAACCCCATTGAAAATCAATGGGAATACTTAGATAAGCAAATGCGAGATAAAAATTATTCAAACAATAATGAACTTTTTGCCGCTTTAGAGCAAAAGTGGAGACAGATTGATGAATCTTATATCAAGCAACTTCTACAATCTATGACGAGACGATGCCAGACGGTGATTGATAATAATGGTTATGCTACAAAATATGAACACAAACATGGTTTGTTTTCTATAATTCAATGAACTTTGCTTCTTTTTTCTATAATTGTTTTGCTTTGTCTATATATTTTTGTCCTTCATAGTTTCAGTTTTTTTCAGTTAATTTTTTATTGAAGGGAGTCTAATGAATTTATTTATGTATTAGTGAGTACTATGCTATAACTAATTACGTATACAGGTTGGTGTATTAATAAAACAAGTTAAAAAAGAAATACAGCACAAATTAATTTATCTATATACTTTTGTCCATTACTGTATATATATATATGTAAAAAGTATACAGGGTGTCCCAGAGGTCAGCGTCAAACCGGAAACGGGGAATAGGCCAAGTTATAATAGTTATGAGAAAAACATTAAAAAAGTACAACGTATACTTTCCAAATTATGGACTTTATGAAAAAATCGGAAAAATGTACACCCTGTTATGATCTTTTAGTTCCCATTACTACAAATTTCAATTTTTTCTTAGATGGATTGACGGACAGTACCGTTCTGCGTACTGATAGCAACACAGATAGTAATGTCACTTTTATTAATTCAAGAATGTATTTATTACATTCACAATAAATGTAATGCAAGCTTGACATATTAAAAAGGATTGGGATATCAGACGGTTCTTCCATTATTAACAAATTCAGCTGTGTCCGTTATTACGTCCCGTAACTCAGCTAAATGTACGATTTTCTTTAAGTAAACTTTTTCCTTCACCGCGTCCCGGTACTTACGTTTCTTTGTTTTTGTTTGTTGGAGATTTATTTTCTGTAATTTTACATTATTGTCTATTAAAATCACATCACTATGTATTTTGAGTTTTCGTAAAGTGATTTTTTAATTTCACCGTAAACATTTTCAAATTGAAACACTGTGTAATATCATTATTCAATTTATTAAATTCAAATAGTCCCTTTATGTGAGCTTGCGTAACAGTAGGTGAACTATTTGATGTAACAGTGATGTGCGTCCGCCTTTAGAAACCAGTCTACTCGGATTTTTATAAATATTATTTATGTTTTTTTAGATGACTTTGATGATGATGCTGATTTTAATGAGGACAACAACGATGATGATGAGTTTTTAAGATTTCTGAAGCATCGAAAGCCTTGGACGTGAAGATATTTTAAATGTAATTATTTGTGTAATTTTAATTTCTATGCAAGTGTATACATATATGTATTATAATATATAGTTTCGCTATAAAATAAGTACAAATAATTTTCCTATAAAAGCATGTTTTCTGGACGTTACATTTTGGTTTCATTGTCATCACCTCTTTACCACTCTCAAATACCTATGAAAATAGCAAAGAAATTCGAACTAGGAGAATGGGATATTTTTCGAACGTACCATTTATTTGTACTTTGTCAACTCTAATGTTGCCAAAATCATATTCTTTATTGGCTGATTCCTCCGGCTGAAAATACAAAGAATTTAAATGAGGCATATTTCCATGTACGAATTTACGTTTAAACTGCATCGTCCTAGAAAATTATATACGAGGTCTGTAAATTAAGTGTTGATACAGGCAACATAGAGTTCTATCTGGCAACAGTGGCTTGGAGAGGAAACAACGGAACATCTGATCCGCCTTCAGTGCAAGTTTGAACTCGCTCGAGTTGCCCGCGCTGTTTTTCCTATTGTGTTCTAAAAATGAGCAATGGTGTACTAGCAGATTTTGCTTCAGTCGGGGGCACAGTGCAATGGAAACTCTTGCTAAACTTCAGCAGGCGTACGGATATAGTGTTTTGTCAAGAGCCCAGGTTTTTCGGTGGTTTAAGACATTTTCAGAAGGAAGGGAGTCGAATGATGAAGATATCGACAGAATCCGGGATCTTGTGCGTTCAGATCGGATGACAGCCTGAAAGAGTTAAATTTGACTCATACCACCGTTCATCAGATCAAGAACAACTGGGTGTTGCATCATGATAATGCTGTTTGTCACAGAGAAATGTCAATAAACGAGTTTTTGGCGGGTAAAAACATTACGGCTCCTCAGCTTCCTTATACGCTTGACTTGACCTTTTCTCTTCAAGTCGGTGAACCTCGGAGTTCCAGCACTGCTATGAGGAGTGGAACAAACGTCTCCAGCGCTGTGTGGTATCAAAAGGAAGTTATTTTGAGGGTGAAAATATAAAATTCTATTATGGTATTAAAAATACGATTTCGTATCGGTGGGTCATAATCTGGAACTGTTTTGCTTGTCCGTCGCAGTATTTTAAAAAACCTCAAGACGCGTAAAGATCTATGTAGACAAAAAGTTGAGCTTGTCTAAACTTCAAATCAAATTGACGACGTGAAGAATTTTGGAAACGGTAGTGTGGAAATTAAGGTCCACGAAAGTAATCATGCCCAGTTAAAGGAAGAAATTCAGAAAAAATTGCCAGCATCGTACCAGGGTCGCAACCGAAAATGTTTAGACCTAAAATCAAAATCGTGGGCTACCATACAGATGAACGAATTACCGAAGAAGAGATAGTAGAAGACATCACAAGACAGAACCATTTCATAGAAAAAGAAGATATTAAGATAAATTTTATTAAGTATATTGCACAAAACAAAATTTATATTATTTACGCAGAGGTCACAGGTAATTTATTTAAACAGATTTTTGAAGATTATAATGGAAAAAATCTATTAGGATTTCAAAATGTATCTGTATACAAAAATAATTAAGTGTCTCAGTGCACAAATTGTTTCCGATTTAATCATTCTGGAAAAAACTGCCAAAATCCTAAAGTCTGTGCTCAGTGTGGAGAAAACCATGACACTTCCTTTTGTAAGCAGCCACATCCGAAATGTTGCAACTGTTTGTATTCAAGACACCAGTATAAGAAATCTTACAGTACCGATCATCTTCCGACAGACAAAAATTGCCCAGTGTATGAATTCTTTCAACAAAGACATCTCTCACGAATTTTATTTTGATCATTATAGAATTATTTAGAATACTCAAAATCTTTTCTAAATTATGTACGATTCAAATACTCTTAATGGCTGGTAGTAAAATGCTTATCGGACACTTGAATGTACGTTCCGTCATGTCTAGTTTTGATGCTATTGTAAATTTAATAGCATTAGAAAATTTTGTGGAATCTATGTTAAATCAAATTTACATGCTGAAAAGATAGATATTCATACAAATTTTGGTGTTTGTTTCGAAAGCATTTTGGTTAAATTGGTTGCGGGTAAGTGTGAACTGTTAGTAGGTGTTTTATACCGACCACCCTCTAAAAACATACAACAATGTGCAGATTTATTAAATGGTTTCCTACCCAGCCTCTCGTTATATCATCATAACATCGTGATATTGGGAGATCTGAATATGAATTTTTTTAATAACAGTATATTCTCACTGAGTTTTGAGCTGATGGGGTTCACACAAATCGTAACGGAAGCCACCCGTGTCACAGATAGTACTGCAACATTAATCGATCCAATATTTTTAAAAAATCCTCAAATATGCAGCTATTCTTCCGTCATGGACACGAATGGTATTTCGGACCACAAACTCGTATTTTTTCATTTTGACATTCCATCTTATAAAAGAAAACAAAAATTTATCACAATCAGGGATTTTAAACATTTCAGTGAGGATGATTTTCTTATCGATCTTTCTACACCGGGCATAGATGAATTATTTCTTATATAGAAGGTAATTCACATTACAAGCGTTATCGTGGAAACCTATAATAAACATGCACCTTTTAAAACTGTAAGAGTTAGTAAGCCACCACCTTGGTTGTTATTGTTATTGTTATTATTTTGCGCACAAAGAAAAACATACAATGTAACACAGCTCTTGAACATTCAGTTAAATAACCAAATTTTTCAATTTTCTGATTCTGCAAAAATTCTTGGTGTTGTTTTTGATACAATATTAAGGTTTATTGAACATGTAAAAAGTCTATCTCAGAAACACACCTACGGCTGCGCACTCTTATAGCAAACAGGTATTTACTAAATTTTAAGTTGCGTAAAAAACTATGTGAAGCATTGGTCATATCTATACTAAATTATTGTAATATCGTATACTATACTTGTTTAGACAATTTCACTAAAAACGTTATTCAAGTTATTCAAAACATTTGTATACGATTTATTTTTGGTTTTTTCGTAAATTTGATCATGTATCAGCGAAATACCCCGTTCTAAACTGGTCAAAAATTGACATGGTCAAGTATCACTATTCAGTTTTTGCTCACAAATTGCTGCTCTCGCCTAAACCTTATTACTTGAAGGAAGAAATTTCATTTAATAATGATGTTCACTGTAGAATTCTCAGAGAAAATAATATTAGAATACCCCTGCATACGTCTACACTTTTTAAACGCAGTTTTTTTTACAATGTTGCTATTATTTATAATGACCTTCCTAAAGTATATAAAGAATTTTCCTTACCTGTCCTTCGACAAAAAGTTAAAACATTATTACTCAACCCTCCAAACATATAATTTACGTAATCATTCATTTCTTTTTTATTCCATCTTTAATTCAGGTTAATAATTTTTTGGTGCATTTGGGTTCGGAAAGTATGCCTTTTCCTCTTTTTTTAAATTTTACTTTCGATGTAATGAACCAAATCTGTTTGTGGATAGTGTACTCTTTTGAACATCTGCTAGAGACTATATGGTTAAGTGTAAGAGTAGCAGCATGCTAAACTTCACCATATAAGTCTGACATTTGGCTATACTACAACGTAATTGTGGATAAATAAAGACGTCTATTATTATTATTATTACCAGCCAATAATCACCATGAAGCAGCTGTGTTGATCCTCTGTTGTTCGGACGTGTGAAGGTAGTATTTATTTATCGTATGGCAATTCAGTCACATTAAAAATAAACAGAATTGAAAAAACATTATAACGAGCATTGAACAGTTATCAATATATTAATATAATCTATCGACTCTAGAGTTGCGAATTAAAAGGGCTCCTGTGGGACACTCCTGAATACTGCGAACAATGGTCTGGTTCTGTCGGCAGTCGCACAAAGGATTTGGTTCAGTTATTTATACTTTATTGCCCGACAAACAGTAATCCGGTTAGTGAGAAATACGTGTATAATAGTAATCTTTGTGTATACAACATAATGCAAACAAAAAAAATACGTCGAGTAAACAACTACTATTACTATCTGGAATTTAAAAAAATTGTACTAATAAAGTCGAAATGGATGTCATAACTGGCTGCTATAGAATAATAATTATTATACAGGGTGACTTCGAAGTTGAGTCATTTATTTTAACAGTGAGTAGATCTGATCAAAATAAATGTTTTTTTCCTTTAACATTTTTGTGGTAAAATTAAAGTAACAAAGTTATAGCCCTTTAGAAGTTTGAGTACCGCCCTGTCTCAATAATAATATTATGTGCTCGTGTTTGGCGACAACGGATATACTCCGCCTTATCGGTTCATCGCATCGGAAACAAAAAAGCGAAAGAATTTGAAACGCTGATCACGATGATTTTATTCAGTCTGTGTCAGTCGGTAACGCGTGAGTGAATAGTGGTGATTGCTGCGTGGCTCAAACGAAATAAAAAATGGCACATATTTATGCGGATCGATTTCCCAATCGAGTGCAACCAACCCCTCGTGCCTTTGTTAATGTAGTACAACGGGCTCGTGAATCAGGTGACTTAAGACCTCACAGAGGACTGCATGCCGGTGCTCCAAGACCTCACGATCAAATACAGGTCCACACTGAAATACTTGTCGGGAGGATACTTTATAAAACAAGGTAAAAAAAAAAAATTAATTTTTTTTTTATTTTTACACACATATTTTGGTTCATCTTCCTTCTACAATCACTATCTGAAAATTAATGACTCAACTTCAAAGTCACCCTGTATAAAGAATATAATGACGGATTCAATAATATTGTAACACTCTCGCAACTAGAACTTCATGAGATACCCTCGTACATCGGTGCTTAGGGCCGTATCGTTTGTCGTTCCTACAATTATTGTAGGTCGCCTTTATGGGCTCCTTGATTTTCATAGTTTTCTACTGTTCCGCATCACCGCTCTATTTTGGGGTTAGGTCACAAACATCTATTCGTATAAAATTGTGCATACTTTTAATTTATTTTCAGTAAAATTCGTTGTCAGTCCGGTCTGTATCATTAAGTACTATTTGTTTAATTTTACTTAGGGTTTCGGGTTTGAGGTATTTTAAATTTTCAACGATTTCATCTACTTGTTCTCTAGTGTTATTTCTGTAAAGGGTACTAGTAGGGGTCTTAGGTGTGTTGAATGGAGCTTCTGTGTTTGAAGCGTTATTGTGCACTTGCGCTTTTACTGTTATTGGTCCCTTACTGTTTTGTTGTCTACCGTTTCTGTTTATTAGGTTCTCATTGTGACTTTCTCTATTGTATCCGGTGTTATGTTCAACTATTCTTTTTTTTTTGGTGTTTGTGATAGTGCTTGTTGAAAGATCCTTTTTGTTTTTATTGTATTCGCAAATTCAAATGTTCTTCTCTGTGCTATATTTATTTGACTTGTTCCGGAGGTAGGAGCTGTATTCTGGTTTCTGATTGTTGGGAAGTTTCTATTATTGTAAGCTATGTCGGTTGTGTTTATCATATTACTATGCGATTTATACGTTTTAGGACACAGCTCGTTTGCCTCAAAGTGTGAAATATTTTCAAATACCATAAGTTGTTTTATCTTTTCCTGCCTCTTGTACTCTGGGCAGTCTTTCGAATTGGATCTGTGTTCCAGACTATCGCAATGATAATATTTTCTTTGACAGTGAAAGTCCTCCCCCTCTTCGTTATGTTCAGGATTACCGCAATTAAAGCATCTTCTTTTTCCCTTACACTGGGTCTTAGTGTGACCATAAGTGAGACAAGAGTAACATTGAGTGACAGGGGGTATATATGTAAATACGGGAAAGAGAAGATAGTAAATAGAAATATCTCTGGGGCGTACTGTGCCTTGAAATGTTATTAGTATGATACCAGTGGGCGTGTATTTTATAATGCCATCTACTATGGTTTTTCTATTGAGCCTTTTTGCATCTAACACTTTCATTGGAGATTCGATAGCGCTAATAATCTCTTCAATTGTGAAGCTTGTATCTACTTGTCTTATGATTCCCTTGCATGTTACTTTGTTGAATGGTATATATATATATATATATATATATATATATATATAACTTGAGACGTGCTCATTGTCGTCTAGACCAGTTAGGTGAAAAATTAAAGCTTCCGCCTTTTGTTGGGTACTTCGACAAAAATTTAAACAAGGATGACTGTTTATACTTTTTTTATTCTCTCTAGCTTTCAATGGACTTTGCCATCATCATTAGGAGCTGAAATTACATTGATAACAGTAGCAACAATAGTGTAAAATGAATTTAAATTAACTTACAGTAGTATGTGAGGATGTTGCTAATTGTTGTTTACGTTCAGGATGAGGGAAACACCCAGTAACATGGTGAAAGTTGGATAACTGGTACAATGGTCGAAATTATATAAAATACTGCTGTATGACAAGTCGAGTGGTATGTTTGTTGTAATGTGCCAATCTGGATGCTTCCGCAGCGATACGTTCAAAAATATCGTTGACGAAGCTGTTCATGATGCTCATCGCTTTGCTGGATATACCCGTATCGGGATGTACCTGCTTCAGTACTTTGTAGGTGTAAATTGCGTAACTTTCCTTCCTCCTGCACTTCTTTTTCTTGTCAGATTTTGAGATATTCTTCTGCGCCTTGCCCGCTTTTTTGGCAGCCTTACCGCTAGTTTTGGGTGGCATTTTAATGTGAGATTATGCTCAGTAGGATCGACACCAACGCCCACCATTTTGTGCAATCATCAAGTGGCTTCACGATGTAATGCTTTCATGTTCTAAAAATTTTTAATCTGTTTTTAACTTGTTCTTGTCATACAGCTGTGTGTATTTTATATAATTTTGATCATTGTACCATTTATCCAAATTTCACCATGTTACTGGGTGTTTCCCTCATCCTGAACGTAAACAACAATTAGCAACATCCTCACATACTACTGTAAGTTAATTTAAATTCATTTTACACTATGGTTGCTGCTGTTATCAATGTAATTGCAGTTCCTGATGATGCTGGCAAAGTCCGTTGAAAGCTAGAGAGAATAAAAAAAGTATAAAGAGTCCTCCTTGCTTAAATTTTTGTCGAAGTACCCAACAAAAGACGGAAGTTTTAATTTTTCACCTATATACTTCGAAAAAAAAAAGAATTTCTTGGCGTAGTCAAATTTTCAATTCGACATTTCTTCTTTCGACTTCCATCATCAGCTTTGCTTTTTCATAATTTTATTGATGATAATAACAATAATAACATAACTAAGCAGATTTCTCTATAGTCTTCCAAACTCTGCTATGCGAACAAATAAAATCTGATAATTTCAAGGCCTACCTAGGAGCTTCTGGAATAACTAAGGTTTTGCAATGTCAATGTATGACATACATTTTTGAAATTAGAATGTGTGTAAACATCGAATAGAGAGAAAAAAATAAGTTGGTGCTGGAGGACAAGATACGAAACGTCATATTGACATTCTAATTGATGTGCAACTTATTTTGAAATCCTATCGCAAATAAAGTCAGGAGAAGAAGAATTTTGGGAAATTTCGTTTTTTGCGTTCAATTTCAAAACTTTCTGAGCGACATTTTGCTGATTATCTGAATACGCAACTTTGCCCCTATTTAAGCGACTCCGTATTCCTTAAAGTTTCCGAGATCCCAATCGTGAGGGTCGAATTTGAAATACCCCGTATAGGGAAAATATTATTTTTACCTCAGCAGGGGTACCCGTGAAAAAAGCTGTAGTATCACAATATCTCCAGATTTCGTTATTTCTTTTTCATCAGCTTTGGGTTGGCATTCATATCTAGAATATACAAATACTGTTTGTGCATACACTTCGAGGCTGGGCGACAAGGGAACAGGGAACTATCCGAGTTTTATTAAAAGTTATTCACAATACTGTGTATATTTCTCATGCATCACTGCAGACGTTTATTCAGAATTCTTATCATTTACTTCTTCAACTTGTAATATCGCTGGCGGAAAGTGCTACTGAAGAACTGCGGAGTACTCGTACACAGCAATGGTTCCTGGATAATGGGCTGCTGCTCAATGCAAGCAAGACGGAGTTTATAAAGTTCTCATATACAAACCATAACCTCGATTGCAGCTTGCTGCTCAAGTCTCTCAGTGGTTCCATTCAGCAGGTTGGCTTTGTCAAATTTTTGTGAATCCATAAAGTGGAATGCTCACATTGATTATGCATGCAAAAAGATCGCTCCATTCCTGTACTGCATCAGTTAGCTACGCTTTGTGGTCGATAGATCTTTGCTATTGACCTACTATTTTGCATATATCCACTCCACAATTTCATACGGTATCATAGCATGGGCTGGTTCCACAGAAGCAATTCGAGTATTCACTATAATAATAATAATAATAATAATAATAATAATAATAATAATATAATAATAATAATAATAAATAGGTCTGGCCGGTTAGGACACTGTTGCCAGCAGTGTCAAACCCGCTACCGTAGCAACAACAAGGATAGACGGTACAGCCAGCGATCCTCCAGTGTGTGCCAGGGGTTTTTGTGTCTCTTCCTCCTGGTGCAGGAAAACATATCATGTGCAGAATGTGTACATATCGGCTCCTAGATGGAGTCGTATAAAAAGAGCCACACCCATAATTTCTTTATGGAGATGAATTTTGAATATAGCCTCGGAAAAAGGTCGCTGCCTGAGGGTGATCGTCAGGGCATATCTGGAGCCGGCGCTGGATATGACAGCATGCGGGACGTCGGTGGCAGGGTGCTGAGGAGGCGGGCCCCTGTCGTCCAAGAAGCAACAGCCCCCCAACAAAGTGGTAGCCAAACAACAACTAGTGCCACCGCTGCCGAAAGTGCTGCACAGGAATCTCAGCCAGTGCTCACTCAAGCAGGTCTCCCTAGAAGACGTATAAAGTGGACGGTGTCCATGAATGAGTCAATCATGCGAATCTTCTACAAAGTTACCAACCTAGGTAGAGAAACAATCGGCTACAGACCACGACTTCATACCGCTTTCTGTAGTGAATATCCGGAGATCAAAGTATCTCAGCAGAGAGTGGCAGACCAATATCGAGTGATAATCAAAAATAATCTTATCCCACAACCACGGCTGAATGCCATCAAACAGGAAGTGCAGCTTGATCTTATGCAACAAGAAGGGAGTAATAACGAAATACGCGATAATGGTCAATCTGAGCAAGAACAGATAGAAAGTGAACAGCCTGGAGTTGACGACAGTAATGATCAAGACACAGAAATATTTGGTATATTAATAACTGAAATGGGTAGAGCATATGCCGAATTTGATGGAACGAACCCGCTAGAAAGACCACCATTACCAAAGTTGAAGTCATCTAGAAAGCTTGCTGTGGTATTGTGTCAGTTAAATAAACAGATCCTGCCAGAGTATCTAGCACACTCCAACTGTATAGAACAACTTCACACACTGATATACTGTGCAGCTGTTGCAACAGTAAGAACACTTGGTGTCAAAATGCCAACTCAAAAGATTACTGAAAATTCAGTAAAACCAATAACACCAAAATGGGAAAAACGTCTGGAAAGAAGAACGGCAGAAATTCGCAGAGATATCGGACGTCTTACCCAATTCACACGAGGAATAACAACTCGAAAAGTCCGAAAGCAAGCTATGGAAATAATGCAACGACTCCACCATCATTCTCACCAAGACGCAACTAACATCAACGAGTGGCAATGCCTTGATACCTTGAAGCAAAAACTGTCCGTATATACTCAGCGATTGAAAAGGTATAAAGCGTCCAGTCACAGAAAGCACGACAATGCGCTCTTTCAACGATCCGAAAAGGCATTCTACAGGAAACTGTCATCCGAACCCCAGGAAAAGAGCAAAACGGTGCCCACAAAGGACCAAGTAGAGGAATTTTGGGGCAAGCAGTTTGGCTCGACAGCTTATTACAACAAGTGTGCAGGATGGATTACAGATGAAGAAGCGAAGAGCCATTATTGCAATCCCATGCAGTATAGGGCATATACCAAACAAGAAATCGTGGATATCGTTAAGCAGTTGCATAATTGGAAGGCCCCGGGCCCAGACCAGATTCATGGCTACTGGATAAAGAAGCTTTGGTGCATGCATGAACAACTAACAAGATATATCAATGACATGCTTTTGAATCCAAATAAGACTCCAACGTTCCTAACACAAGGGCTAACGGTATTAATACCAAAAGATCACAATAATACAGAAGACCCAGCAAAATACCGCCCAATTACCTGCCTTCCTACGCTCATAATAACTTATTAATAATAAAAATATAATAGTACTAATAATAATACTAATAATAATCATAATAATAATAATAATAATAAAAAGGCTGTGCTAAGGGAGCTATGGGATGCAAAGAACAGCTGGCTATCGATTCAGTCATCTGTAACCAAGCCTATACAACAAAAGGAACCTATACATTACGTACATCGACTATCAGAAGGCATACGATTCTGTACCTCATGAGTGGCTGTCAGGGTGCTGAGGCTCTATAAGGTAGATGAGCATGTAGTGGCCCTCTTAGAACATATGCTGAAGACCTGGAGAACCAGAATAAACACTGCATACAAACGGGACCAGCACCATTCAAACTGAGACGATCTCTATCCGAAGAGGTCTCTTTCATTAAGTCCCCTATGGTTTTGCCTAGCTATAAATCCCCTCTCAAACCTCTTAAATGCAACAGGGTATGGATATAGTCTGAAAGATAACAGGAACGCATCCATAAAACTGAACCACTTGCTGTATATGGACGACCTAAAGGTAATAGCTGCTACTGAGAATCAAATGAAAACAGCTGCTAGAGATAGTCGGTCAGTTCTCAGATGACATAAGTATGCGATTGGGATGGATAAATGCAAAACCTTATCTATACGTAGGGGGAACATCTACCCTGGAGGATTTTTCAAGCTGCAGAGGCCAAAACATTGACGCAATGGACGCAAATGACACATACAAGTACCTTGGAATGGCGCAGGCCGAAGGATAGACCATAAAAAAATGAAGGAAGCTATATCGCAGACCTTCACAAAAAGAATACGGCTACTTCTGAAAACAGAACTCAATAGTAAGAATCTAGTCAAGGCGATTAACACCTACGCATGCTCTGCCTTGAACTACTCGTTCGGTATAGTTCTGTGGAGTAAAACTGACATCGAGAAACTAGAGAGGCGGGTAAGGACTATGCTAACAAAAAAAGGAGCGCACCATCCTCGCAGTGCAATAGAGCGCACAACCTTACCCCGACAGTTAGGAGGAAGAGGTCTAATGGACATCAGCAAGCAGCTAGCTCAACAGGTACTCGCCTTGCGATCCTACTTCTTTGAGAAGGCCGAGATCTCTGAGCTGCATCGCATCATATGCTCAATAGATGACACAACGCCCTTACACCTTAGTAGACGAGATGACCAACCGAGTCACCAAACCAACGAACAGAAGCTACAACGATGGATTGAAAAAACCTCTACATGGGAGACATGCCAACGAGATTAGCCAAGAAAACGTTGACAAGAAAGCGTCAAACTATGGCTTACCTCAGGCCAAATGTTCCCTGAGACTGAGGGATTCCTTGTAGCTATACAGGACCAGGTCATTCCTACCAACAATTACAAGAGGTTCATACTTAAGAACTTGCAACAGTCTGATAAATGCAGGTACGGCTGTCAGGACTCCGAAACAATACAGCACGTAACTGGTGGCTGCCAAGCATTCGCTCCAACGGACTATAAGGAGCGCCACGACATAGCTGCCAAAATCATTCACCAGGAGTTGGCATACAAATTCAAACTGATCGAATGCAAGCTACAGTACTACAAATATACACCGCAATGTGTCCTCGAGAACGACAAGTATAAACTATACTGGGATCGCACTGTGCTTACGGACCAATACATAAAACAAAACAGACCTGACATAATCATTGTCGACAAGGACGCCCAGAAAGTAACACTGATTGATGTGGCCATACCTAATAGTAACAATTTAACATACAAACATAATGAGAAAGTTGCAAAATACAGGGAGCTAGAATTTCAAATTAAACGCCAGTGGAAAATGAAGTACGTGGAAACAATACCAATAATAATGTCATCTACAGGGGTGATACCAAGAAGGCTGCTAGAAAAACATCAAAGCGCTGGAACTGAGTGAAAACATTTACAAAATCATACAGAAAGGAGTTTTGCTGGCAACTGCTCGCATAGTAAGAAAATTTATGGGAAATGCAAGTACCTAGGGAGGTCACTATTGAGGCTTACCCCTTTGATGCTTGAAGCGTCCGGGTTAAGCCAGAACACCCGATTAACGGGAGTAACAAAGCCCTACGGCTATAAAAAAAAAAAAATAATAATAATAATAATAATAATAATTATAATAATTATAATAATAATTATAATGATAATAATAATAATTATAATAATAATACTAATAATAATTGTAATTATAATAATAATAATAATAATAATAATAATATTTATAATAATAATTATAATGATAATAATAGTAATAATTATAATAATATTAATAATTATAATAGTAATTATAATAATAATAATAATAATAATACTAATAATAATAATAATAATATTAATAATTATTAATAATAATAATTATAATTATAATAATAATAATAATTGTAATAATAATAATAATATTAATTATAATAATAATAATAGTAATAATTACAATTATAATAATAACAATAATTATAATAGTAATAATAATAATAATAAAAATTATACCATACCATACCATACCATACCATACCATTTATTGACCACTTATACATATAGATACATGTTTGAGGTCACAAACTAGATATAGTTTATACAGTCTGTCTTCTTGCTCTACACACGATCACTGATCACTAGGATCACATGCACTTAAATATTCACTTACAGTATAGAAACAGTTTTTTAACAATAGTTTTTGACGAACCTAGAGAACTGTTTGTTAGACATCTTCTCAATATTGGACCGCTTATGATATCTAACAAAGTTATTGTAAAGCGACACATTAATCTTATTGTTTTGTGTCATGGCGATCCTAGATTGCGGTAATGATATATCATTAGCGTATCTTGTATTATAGCTGTGTGTCTCTGATCTTATCGAAAAAGAACTCAGGTTTGCGTGAACATGTAAAAGGGTCTCATGTATGAGCAGGCATGCTAACGGCAGTATGCGCATCTCTTTGAACAAACCGCGGCACGTATGATCGTAGGAGACGCCAGCTACAATCCGTATAGCAGCCTTTTGCATTGTAAATGCTTTTTGGGCCTTGACAGAATTACCCCAGAGGATGATACCATACGACAGATGACTATGAATGAGGCTAAAGTATACAGTTCTCATGGTTTGTCTGTGCAAACACTGAGCCAGTTGCCTCATGATAAACATCTGTCTGGAGATCTTGGTACACACCTGGTCCACATGCTCCGACCAGGTCAAGCGGCTATCCACAACGATCCCTAATAACTTTACGGATGATGAAGTCTCATTCCATTTGTCGGAAGTTATTCTTAGCGTACTGGTTTTCGCTTCATTAAGTTTGAGCTTGTTTGCGGAGAACCACCGCTTAACCTGGTCGAGACTGTGGGCCTCGTCAAGTTGGGTAGCCTTGGAGAGCAGAGTAGTGTCGTCTGCAAAAAGGTAGCATTTGCTATTGTTGACATTTTGTGGGAGGTCATTGATGTAGATTAAAAATAATAGAGGGCCCAAGACAGAGCCCTGGGGTACCCCGTTCGTAATCGGTAGAACCTGGGATTCTACTCCATCAAGGCTAACAATCTGTCTCCTATTAACTAAGTATGATCTCATAAGCTGGGATGACTTGCCACGGATCCCATAGTACGCCAATTTGTCAAGCAGTATAACTGCGTCTACACAGTCAAAAGCCTTGGTTAAGTCACACATAGTTGCTAGAGCGGTGGTTCTCTTGTCAATGCACTCTAATGCATCCTCAAGAAAACTAAGCATGGCTTTAATGGTTGAACAGTGCTTCCGACAACCAAATTGGGAAGCTGAAAGGAGGGAGTGCTTTTCAAAGTACTTTATTAATTTTTCTTTGGTTACAATTTCGAATAATTTACTTATTAATGGAATTATTGTGATGGGCCTATAGTTATCAAGATTATCTTCATTCCCTTTCTTATGAATGGGAATGACCTTTGACAATTTAAAAGCATCAGGCCACACGCCTTCATTAACACACTTATTAAATAGTATTGTTAAAGGTTCAATGAAATCCTCACTGGCTATTTTCAACATAGCACTGTTCATACCATAGAAGTCGAGTGAGGGTGAGTCTTTTAGTTGTGCTATAGCACATCTCACATCTGTTTGGAGTATCGCAGACATGAAGAACGAATGCGGTGTCTTGGGAGTACGGTTGAGGAGATACAAGTAATTAATAATAGGCTTTTCAATGCCCTCAAGAATTTTACAAGAAATAGTACTGAAAAAACTATTGAATTCATCACTTGAGACGTTTGTGTGTTTCTGTTTCCTGATGCCTCTCTCGCTATCGACTATCTTCCAGATTGCTTTAGTTTTATTTTCCGCCTGCTGTATCATTTCAGAGTAAAAGTTCCTTTTTTCCAATTTCAATTTTTGACGGTATATGCTACGTATATCCTTATACCTCTCCCAATCACGCTCATCCCCGCTATGCGAAAACTGGCTCTTTGCGTTCACCATATCTTTCCTTAGCTGCTTCAGTGTCTGCGTATACCACTTAACTTTGTGAGCTGACTTATCCACAGCTTTTAACGGAAAACAATTATCGATACAATTTGATATTAAACGATACTATTTGCCATGTTATCTGCAGAGTTAGAATCTACGTTCATGTCGGACGCCATACTATGGATTCTGTTGGCAAATGAAACCATTCTTTTTTGTAATAATGCGTCTTTTGGGCGGTTTGATTGAATGAATCTCATCTTTTAATATAAAAAAATCACAAAAAATTCCTAAGTGGTCGGAAATGTTTAAATCTATTGTCCCTGTCTCAATATTATCATTGTTCAAGTTGGTCAATGTATTATCCAAACAAGACGCCGAAGTAGGTGTAACTCTGGTATTTTCATAAATACATTGACGTAAGCCAAATGAATTTGAAATATTACAAAGGTGTGTCACTGTTTCAACATTACTACTGAAATCTAATTAAATCGCCAAGTATCAATAAGTTCTTATGTCTAGAATAAATACTATTCAGTAAACTATTGAAGGCATCAATAAATAATGAAGGATTTCCTAAACAAGGAGATCTATAAACAGTTATAATAGCAATATTGCCAATTGTTGCCCCACAAAATTCAGCATGGAATGGAACACAAACATTCTTTAAATCCAAGGGTTTAATTTGCTGATTCATTCGTGCAAATATAGCAACACCACCATGTAATCTTGGAGGGCGACAGTAAAAGGATATAAGAGAATATTGGTTTAGGTTTACCATTGCCAAATGATCATCACTAAGCCAATGTTCAGAAATGCATAATACATCTACAGGATTATCATTTAACCACAAATTGAGATCATCAATCTTGCTTGGCAAGCCCTGTACATTGATGTGAAGGGTTCGTAGGCATTGGGCGTTGTTGTATAATGTATAATAATAATAATAATTGTAATTATAATAATAATAATAGTAATTATAATAATAATAATAAGAATAACTGTAATAATTATAATGATAATAATAATAATTATAATAATTATTATAATAATAATAATAATTATAATTATAATTATAATAATTATAATAATAATAATTATTATTATTATAATAATTATCATAATAATAATAACAAGAATTAATATAATAATAGTGATCGGGATTCACTCGCAAAAACCCAAAACACCCCTAAAACTGGGATTTCAACCGCGTCAGCGGCCAAGATCAGCCAGGGAAAGGAGGGAAACATCCCCCGGTTCCTGGTGGTCGAATGAATCGATGGGGGCAACTTCGATAAGGTTAGCCCCTTCTTGCTGTCGAAATTGTTATTTAGAATTGTTGGCGAATTGAAATCAATTAAGAAAATTAAGACCGGATTATTAGTGGAAACTGTTACCGCTCATCAAGCGTCTAGACTCCTTAAAGTGACTAAAATAGGCGAATTCATTGTTGAAATAAAACCACATAGTACACTCAATTACTCAAAGGGTATAATCACATGTGCAGATTTTCTTAACAGTTCTACCGAAGAAATATTGGAGGGTTTAGAACCAGAAGGTGTGGTCGAAGTTAAACGTTTGATGCGTAAACAAGGTGACTCACTTGTCGAAACGCCAAACTTATTATTGACTTTCGACAAACCTAAACTACCCTCAAAAGTTAAAGCTGCCTTTTACTCTCTCGAAGTGCGTCCTTATTTCCCAAACCCCCTAAGATGTTTTAAATGTCAGAGGTTTGGGCACACTTCGCAAAGATGCTCAAATTCTGAGATATGTATATGCGGACGACCTAAACATGATACAACAACTTGCGACACACCTATGCATTGCGTTAATTGTGAAGGTGAACACGCAGCCAATTCAAGAGCTTGCCCTAAGATGAAGGAGGAAATAGCGATTCAAAAAGTTAGGACTATGGAAAAACTGAGCTATCTAGAAGCAAAGAAAAAAGTAATCAGGCCCATTCCTCAAAAATCCTACTCCGAAATTGCGGCGACCACAAGTACGTCAATTAATAATATAATACAAGAGTTATTACCGCAATTAACTAAGTCTATTGAGAGTAAAATAAAAGAAACCCTGGATAACATAATCAGTACCAAGAAGCATAACTTTAATACTAATTCCTTCTTACCTCCCGGTCAATATTTTTCTGATACATCAACGCAACCTTCTGTAGCCGAAAAAAGGAAGCGTACCAGAATCCGAACAAGGGACGATGATACCGATGAAAGTGTATCATCACATATCAGTGAAGCATCAACTTCTACTAAAAAGAAAAGAGGCTGGCCGAAAGGGAAACACAGGCGGCCTCCCAACTCCGCAAGAAGTGATCAAGAAACTGAAGCCAGTCAAACTACTGACCTTACCATTGAGATATAGCCTGTGATATTTTCTACATAAATTTTATTATATATTTACGTTCGTATGTGTATGTATGTATGTGTGTATATGTGAGTACATCTGACATTATTTATACATATACTATATATTTTTTTTTCTATAGACTATTTATATATTTTACTTATTAAGCTATTTATTTATTTATTAGCTTATTTATTTATCTATTCCACGAGTATATATATATGCCCCTTTTGAGCTCCACTACAAACTAACGAACTGTTTCTTTTAACAAACTAGTCATAATGTCTTCACTAATACAATGGAACATGAACGGATGCTGTGCACACTACCCTGAACTAAAATTGATAGTCTCGGAAGTGGCACCCTTTTGCATATGTATCCAGGAAACTCATTTTTCTCCTGAAACCAACTTCAACCTGCGGGGCTTCAACTGTTTCAGGAAAGACGTAATCCCGACAAACCGATCTAAAGGAGGCGTGGCAATTTTCATAAAAAGTGAATTACAGGCAACTGAGGTACACATTCAAACCCCACTACAGGCGGTAGCAGCACAATCGCTTTTTCCATTTAAAATAACAATATGTAATATATACTTACCAGATTTCAATTGGAATGAAGAGCAGATTAATAACATAATTACTCAACTGCCTACTCCATATATCATAGTGGGCGACTTTAATGCACACAATCCTCTATGGGGATCACAACAACTTGATGTTCGAGGTCGTATAATCGAAAGAATCTGCGAAGAATCAGAGTTGATTATTTTAAATACAGGAGATGGAACTTACCTCAACTCCAGGTCTAACTGCTTTAGTAGTATCGATCTGTCCATCTGCTCACCAAGTCTGGCATCATCCTTGGAATGGAAAACTATGCCTGAACATCTGTACTCCGACCATGTGCCAATAAATATAACTTTTGCTTCAAAATGTCCAGAAAGAACATTCCATACAACCTGGAACATCAAGAAAGCCAATTGGGATACTTACAAAAATAATATTGGTGAACTCCTTTTAAAGGATAACATACACGACTCGGTGCAGTCTATAACATCTGCCATAGTTAGTGCAGCGAACCTCAGTATTCCCAAAAAAAGTGGTAACATCAAAAATGTGCAAGTGCCATGGTGGAACGATAAGATTGGAAAAGCAGTCAAAGAAAAAAATAAGGCCTTAAGAGAATTCAAACGCAACTTCTCTACTAACAACTTAATTGAATTCAAGAAAAGAAGAGCGGAAGCTCGTCGCATAATTTTAAAAAGTAAAAAATCATCATGGCAAGAATACGTGTCACATATATCTAAAGAAACACCACCATCGGAAGTCTGGCACAAAATCAGAAGTATTCAAGGAAAGCATTTCCAAGCTCCATCCCCTATACTGCTAGTCAACAATATAGAAATTACAAACTATGAAGACATTTGTAATATATTAGCTACACAATTCCAAGAGACAAGCAGTTCGGATAGCTATAATCTTGCCTTCGTAGCTAAAAAGACTAAGGCTGAAAAAAATATATTGGAAATAGTTGATGACTCGTTATTGGTATACAACATACCTTTTACATTGCTAGAACTGCAAAACGCTCTTAACGAGGTTAATTCTTCATCAACTGGTTCAGACAACATCCACTACGACATGCTTAAGCATCTTCCTGAAAGCGAACAGCTTACACTCCTGGAACTATTCAACCGTATTTGGAGTGAAGGCATATACCCTGAGCAATGGCATGAAGCCATCATAGTGGCTATTCCAAAAATTGGAAAGGACCCTAAAAACCCTAGCAACTACCGACCCATATCACTCACTAGTTGCATTAGTAAACTGCTCGAAAAGATGATTAATAGAAGACTGGTCTGGTTTTTAGAAACGAACGGTCTACTTTCGGATTACCAGATGGGTTTCCGAAAGTTTAGATCCACTTTAGATCAATTGGCTCATATAGACACGGCTATTCAACAATCCTTTGCCGAAAGAAAACATTTGGTATCTGTTTGCTTTGACTTAGAAAAAGCTTATGACACAACATGGAGACGAGGAATACTCAACACCTTACATGAATGGGGTATACGAGGTAATATGCTCAAATTCATTTCCAAGTTCCTAGAAAACCGAACATTCAAAGTCCGGCTCGGCAAACACCTCTCTCAGCCGCATACTCTCGAGAACGGTATACCTCAGGGTTCCACCATCAGCGTAACGCTATTCCTGATAGCTATAAACCGTCTTATAGGTACAATAGATCCAGACATTGGAAAATGTTTATACGTAGACGACCTCACGATCTTCTACTCGGACAAAGATATGTCGAACATCGAGATTAAACTCCAAGCAGCAATAAACAGCCTAGTTACAGAAGCTCAAAGTATTGGTTTCCGCTTCTCAGCATCAAAAACCACCGCCATTCATTTTTGTCGGCTACGAACTGCTCACAATCATCCTCACCTGCTACTGAGAAACACCGCAATACAGATCGATGATACTGTTAAGCTTTTGGGGCTAACTTTCGACAGAAAGCTGTATTGGAAAGAACACGTCAATAATCTGATGGTGAAATGCAAAAAGTCTATGAACATCTTGAAATGCATATCGAACATAAACTGGGGTGCTGACAGGGATACCCTTCTCTCGTTATATCGGTCACTTGTTCTGTCTAAAATCGAGTATGGATTAATCATCTATGGAGCCGCAAGGAAATCTCATCTACGACACTTGGAACAGATACATAACCAATGTCTGCGATTATGTATCGGAGCTTTTCGAACAAGTCCCTCGTCAGCGGTATACTGCGATTCAGGTATTCCTCCTCTTGATATAAGGCTCCAGCAGTTGACTATGAATTATAGTGTAAAGATTTGGTCACACCCACCTCATCCCAACTACAACATCCTATACGACCAAGCAATCAACCAAACCTTCCTGGACAGACCTACCATAACACGACCTTCAGGTGTAAGGATTCAAGAAATTTTGAATAGCATCGACCTCGAACTTCCTGACGTTTATAATCTAAAACATAGCTCAACGCCACCATGGACAATAAACAAACCTGTATTGGACTTGCAGTGTGCACGGTACAAGAAGGATGAAACCAATAGCTCCTTATTTCTTGCATTGTTTAATGACACTGTAAATAGTTACACAAACGTTAAAAATATTATATATACTGATGGATCAAAGTTAGCTGATAGCGTTGGATGTGCCTATACATCAACGGGACACGAGCAAAAATTTAAACTACATCCCATGACCTCGGTTTTCAGAGCCGAGCAACATGCATTGCTTAAAGCACTGGAATATATAAATAACCACAATGAAGCAGGTACTTACCTAATCTGCAGCGATTCCTTTAGTGCCATTCAATCTATATCTGCCACAAATTCCTTTGACCCATTGGTTCAAGAAATACTTCATTGGCTTGTCTTACTGGAATCAGATCGGAAATATGTTATCTTTATATGGTCTCCAGGTCATGTAGGGATTCCAGGTAATGAAAGGGCTAACGAATTGGCCCGTGAAGCAGCAACCGATACTGTCAACGCCAACAACCTGGTCCACCCGGAAGACCTGAAAAATTTTCTGAAGAATAAGTTGATGTCTGTATGGCAAGAGAGATGGAATGGATGCGAAACTACCCTCAAAAGATACAAACCTACAGTTAAAAAATGGCACCTCCCATCACTACCACGAAGAGAAGAGGTGACGCTTACACGATTACGCATAGGCCATTGCAACATAACACACATGCATCTCATTCGCGGCCTGGATCCACCGCAATGCGAAAACTGCCAAACTCAGCTAACAATTGACCACATATTCTTGGAATGCCCAACATATTCTAGAGTCCGCCAATCGTTTGACATTATTAACAGCCTACAACGTGGGCTCTGTGGCAATGACGCCGGTAGCATGATAAACATCCTTAACTTCTTAAGAGAAATACAAGTTTTCCTGAAAATATAAACATGTAAGATGATACACTTATTAAACCCTGAATAAGATATTCCATAAAATAGCTTATACAAATAAACCAATAACTAAAACCATGTGACATATAATGCATAATAAACGTACATGCCAGTTACCTACTATTCTCTAGTCGATGAGTACTTAACATATAATTCAGTATCCAAGACACACACTGTGTGATACTTGAAAAGTGAGAAAAGAACCCACCTATTAAATATATTGAGACTTTAAATATATTATTGATGATTGATATTACCTGTGATAAAATGCACTCAGATCTACCCCTGGGTGACAATGACATGTCCTATATGTGGAGGAGGGATACGGCAAATGACATCATCAGTCGAAGCCGTGGGAAAAAAATAAAAAAAAAAAAATTATAATAATAATAATAAAAATTATAATTATAATAATAATAATAATAATTGTAATTATAATAGTAATTATAATAATAGTAATAATAATAATGTTAATAATAATTATAATAATAATAATTGTAATTATAATAATAATAATAATAAGAATATTTATAATAATAATTATAATGATAATAATAATAATAATACTAATAATTGTAATTATAATAATAATAATAATAATAATAATAGTAATTATAACAATAATAATAATTATAATTATAATAATAGTAATTATAATAATAATAATAATAATAATAATTATAATAATAATTATAATGATAATAATAATAATTATAATAATAAGGGGTATCTACTTTTAAGGTCGGGTCTACGACCCGGGCTTAAGGGAAGGTACATGGGGAGCGTCGCCCCCACGGCCCTAGACGGGGAGTTCGGGATTTGGTAGTCTTCTTATTCTGCCAAACCCTGAGCTGCACCATTGTTCGGAGGCAATGTGAAAAATAATTAACTGTAAATGAATACGAGAAGTAAGACGAAACTACGAGGCGGGAAGGTGATTGAGGCTGGTCCCTTCTTCGGAAACCGTCGTGATGCTCAGCCTGAAGGGAGTGAAGGTGTGATGGGTGGCGCATCCTCCCGGATTAACAGCACCCTAGGCTATAGACAAAGGAACGAGAATGGACAAAACCAAGACTACGCAGCTGTGGTAACACAGGCAAATGCAACATACGCCTCTAGATCAGTAACACAAAGTACCCTTCAAACCGGACTCAACACCATAACGATCACAGAAAACCATCCGGAAAGAGCTGCTGGTTACCCTGATGAACATGGTCAGAGCCCAGCATCACTTGAACAACGCTCTAAGGAGAATCGAATAAATCAACTTACTAAAAGGCCTTGGAGTTATGAAGAAATTAACGAACTGATGTGGTGTTACCACTATACCAATGCAAAGCAATCAATAGGCGAAGCAGAGGTTTATAACATGTGGAGAAGTAGGAATCCTAATAGCAGACCGTACATGGATTCCAAGAAGCTCGCAACGCAGCGCAGATATCTACTGAACAGCGGAAAATTTAATGAAAATATGATAAGAGCGATGAAAAGTAAAGTAAGCGAAGCAATACGGATCGAAGTGAGAGAGCAACGTGAGTTGGACTCAGTGACAACTGAGCCGGATACAGAAGATATGAGTGAAGATCAAACAGATAATACTATCAAACAGGAGATTCTCGAAGAATACGTTTCTACGAAATCTTCACCCATAAACGAGAGACTGAAACTACCAAAACTCCAAGATAACATGAAACTAAAGATGATAGTAAAACAAGCAAACGAAGCAGTTTCACAAATCTTGGAAGAAACACTGATTGAAAATATTACGGAGGTTAACCACCTATTGTATGCGACAGCAAAAATAGTAACAATGAAAGTAAGCCCACATCAAAAATTAACTGAAGAACCAATCAGACACCTACAAAATAGATACACCGAGACTTCTGCCCCCTGGGAGAAGCGAATAGAGGCCAAGATCACAAAACTCAGATCCGATCTCTCAATCCTCCATGAAGAAGATAACTCAAAATTGAGAAATGCAACAAGAAGAAAGTTAGAACAATTGAAATGTCGATACACCATAAACAATTTAGAAGACCGGGTAAGAGTAGAAGAACAACTAAAACAAAAGATACAGGCTTACGCCCAACGTAGAAAGCGGTATAATAAAAGAGTCGCATTCCGCAGACAGAATTATTTATTCCAATATGACACCAGAAGGTTATACCAAGAACTTAATGGAAAAGCTGAGACACCGCAAGACGTGCCGGGAGAGACAGATGTAGTACACTATTGGTCGGAAATCTGGCGCAGGAAGGAAATTATCGACGAGAACACGGAATGGATGAAGGAAACTATTGACAGTTATCAGCACCTAGAACGCATGGCGACCGGTGAAAGCATCACGGAGAAGGAAATAAAGGATGTACTCAGTAAAGCTGCCAACTGGAAAGCCGGTGGGCTTGACAGAATCCATAATTACTGGTTAAAGAAGATAAGTGCCACCCATAAAACATTAGCGGTAATCTTAACAAAAATACTAAAAGGAGAAGAAGATCTGCCCACGTGGATGAATAGTGGCATCACGTATCTTATTTACAAGAAAGGAGACCCTTCTAAGCCAGAAAATTACAGACCCATTACTTGTTTATCCGTACTGTACAAATTACTAACTGGGATAATGTCATCTCGTATATATGACCACCTAATAGCTCAACAGTTGATTCCAGCTGAGCAACGAGGATGCTGCAAAGGTTCATACGGATGTAAAGATCTACTATTATATAACAAAAAGATAATGAAGGACGTACACAGTAAAAAGAAAAATCTATCATTATGCTGGATAGATTATCAAAAAGCTTACGATAGCGTACCACACCAGTGGATATTGAAAATACTTAAAATATTCAAAATTGACCCAAACATCATCAATCTGTGTGAAAAAAGTATGAAGGAATGGAACACCCAGCTAAAGATACAATCTAAGGATGCACCTATCAATAATACCCCGCAGATTAAAATCGAATCTGGAATATTCCAAGGAGATTCACTATCACCTCTCCTGTTCTGCATGATGATGTACCCCCTGTCCAGAATGCTAAATCAAAAGCCAAAATTGGGATATAAACTACTCAAAGATGAGCAGCCAACAACACATCTTCTGTACATGGATGATTTAAAGCTATACGCGAGTTCGGACACAGCGCTTGAAGAGCAAATTAAGATAGTTCACGACTTCAGTAGCACAATTCATATGAACTTCGGATTAGATAAGTGCGCCAAAGCGACAATAAAGAACGGAAAAGTGGAAAAAACGGAAAACATAACAGTCCAGGCAAATATTACCATCAAAAACCTAGATGCTGGAGAAAGCTATAAATATCTTAGAGTTTATGAAAACCCAGAATTGTGTAATGATGAAATGAAAGAGACCATCAGTAAAGAATATCTAAGAAGGCTTAGGATGGTACTACGTTCAGACTTAACAGCACGAAATAAACTGCTAGCCATCAACAGTATAGCTGTTCCAATAGTAGAATACAGTTTTGGAATCATAGATTGGAGTCAGAAGGAAATTGCAGACCTAGATCGTAAAACAAGGAAGATGCTTACTATTCATGGACAGCTGCATCCTAGAGCTGATGTAGACAGGCTATATGTGAGTCGTAAAGAAGGAGGTAGAGGACTCAGGCAATTAGAGATGACTTATGATAATACAGTTGTATCCATAGCCAATTATTTAAGAAGCCGTAGAAATGATAAGTTAGTTAGACAAATTTGGAGATGTGAAAGGCACCCTCGAGTTGGAAAGTCAGTAGTGAAGTCAGCGATAAAAATTGTAAAGACACATTTACCGGAAATAGAAAATCAAGCGGTCGAGGATGAAGAAGAATTACTATCTACAGATATTAAGGCCATGACAAGGAAGACCTTGAAGGATAAATGGATACGAAAGCAGCTTCATGGTCAATACGTGAAGAGAATTAAGAGGCCAGGGATTAATGAATGCCAAACGTTTGCGTGGCTCACGAGAGGGAAGGTAAAAGGTGAAACAGAGGCCCTGATAACGGCCGCCCAAGACCAGGCCTTACGTACAAGACATTATGAGAAACATATCCTCAAAATAACAGCAAATGATAGATGTCGAATGTGCAAACAATACTCAGAAACAATAGATCATCTTATATCCGGCTGTCCTCAACTGGCGAAGCACGAGTACTTGGTCCGACATAATAAAATATGCATATACTTGCATCATGCCATCTGTATAAGCTTTGGGATCGCAGTGGAAGAAAAATGGTATAATCACAATCCCACTCCAGTAGTTAGTAAAGATGAGATTACCATAATATATGACTTACCAGTGCAAACAGATCGTGAGATATCCGCGAACCGTCCAGACATAATCGTCAAAAACCAACGTGACAAAACCTGCCTGCTAATAGATGTTTCAGTCCCCAACGATGAAAACGTTGTAAACAAAGAAGCTGAAAAGAAATTGAAATACAAAGATCTCTCAATTGAAATCCAAAGAATGTGGAATCTGAGGACGAAGATAGTTCCCGTAATTTTAGGTGCATTAGGGACGATCCCAGACAATCTACATGAAAACCTAAATCTCATACCAGGAAGGCACAGGACAGCAGACGTGCAGGAAATTGCTTTGTATGGTACAGCAACCATATTACGTAAGACACTATAAGGTAATGGACTTCGTTAGGATGTGGGTAACATCTTCGAAGTACCATAATGAAAATGACCAACCAAAACCGGCCCACATGGACAGAACCAGTTGAATAGATAGGGCTGTGGAAAATAAACAAATAATAATAATAATAATAATAATAATAATAATAATAATAATAATAATAATAATAATAATAATAATAATAATAATAATAATAATAATAATAATGTTTATTGTCACAAAATTCAGGTAAATATTAAACATTGTGCACAATAAACATAAAGCACCCAAAAAAGTTTGCATTTGTGTTTGGGTTTGTTAAAAATAAAAACTAAAAGTACAGTCAGTGTATGAAAAAAAACCGTTAATACTGTATAATTTGGTGAATTAAAATTATTATGGTGATGTCAGGAAAATATCTAGACAATTATAACTGAAGTAAAAGTATGGATGCTTGTGTTTCTCATATCTACAATTTCGTGGATGGGGACCTTGGTTGTTGTAAAATCCAATTTTATAGTTCTTTTTTAAATGATCTGTTTGATTCAATTACTTTTAATGACTCTTGTATGAAGTTATAGAATTTTGGTCCCAAGAAAACAGAGATCGTTGTGTAATGGTTTTTGATGTTTGTGGAATACACATTGAATTTTGATTGAATCTTGTTCGATAGTTATGAATGGTACGATTCAAGTATTTCGAATATAATCTATTAGACCACAGTAAAAATAAATTTTTCTGCAATCTAACAGCTGAGCCTCCACATATAGAGAATCACTTGAATAAGTAATTTCCCTATGGAGGATCAATTTTAAGCCAAAATTCCGTAAAGTAATAGAGGATAAACAAGAGCATAATAAAGATTATATAGATATTTCTTATTTAGAATATCTCGGAAGTATCTTAATTCTGGAATAATACATAAGGTGAGTATTCCATTTTAAGTGTTTGTCCAAAATCACGCGTAAGTATTTTATTTTGAGACCACAGCTTGTATGAACTTCAAGTTTTTTAAATTGTGGTGGGAGCATGTCGTTACAAGAAAATGCTATATAGTGTGTTTTGTTGTAATTAATTGTCATAGTTACTTGTTACTTTCATAGACAATAGCTGTATTATCCGCAAATCCGATAACTTTACCTGTACTACTTATTTTGAACAAATCGTTGATAAATAGATTAAATAAAATGGGTTCTAATACTGAACCTTGAGGTCCACCGTACGGAACGACATGGGGTTCACTAAATGTATTATTAGTTTTGATGCACTGTGTTCGATTTGACAAATAATTTTCTATAAGTTTGTATGTTATTCCACGGAAACCTAAGCTTTCTAAAGCGGTTAAATGTGATTCATGAGTAATAGAGTCAAATGCCTTTGCCAAGTCAACAAAAGCACATGCAGAAAAATAAGCAAGCAAAAGCTTCGCTGCCTAAGAGAATCTATTCAGGTTCATATATCTATAGAACACTAATGCCTAAAAATAAGTTGTTTGCTCAAAATAATAACACCATTACCATAGCCATCTGCTGTAAAAGTTGCTGTAAGTACAAAAGGGACTTGAGCTAGTTTCTCATTAAAGCGACACATACTTGGGATTTAGAGAATCATAAATAGTTGTTGAATACTTTTTTTGTGTGTATCTCTCACGCAACAGCAATCTGGAAAGCATGAAACATTACGAAATATTAATTACTCTCAAACTGCAAAAGGCATGATTTCAAAAATATTTCTGTATAAAAAGGGATGAATTTTTCCGTGCAATTGAGTACAGTCCTTTGTTGTATTGTTGCTTTAACGTTTTATAAAAATGCACATGTTTTCATAATCCAAAACCCTTTTCGTTGAGTGAATGAGCGTTGTGGTTGTTTGAATTAAAACAGGCGGAACGCATCCTTTCTGTTTCATTTTGTGGTTAATTTGTATGCAGCGTTAATGGTTGGACCATCATGAGAGTCGGATATTACATTTTGACTTTGTACCAATACTAAATCATATCGGAAAAAATATTATATTCTGTATGGCAAAATTCTCTACTGTGTAGTTCCATTTACCCTCAGAGCTAATAACGCGCCGCTTTGTTCAAATGCGATCGTTTAAAAATTTCAGGACCAGAAATTGTGAAGCATCATACCTATAACAGAAATGTATCAAGCATAGACGGCCGGATAGCCCTTACAATTTGCATATTTTGTGTGTTGTGTCTGCTGAAATAATTTACTATGCGCCGCTCTTCAACGAGTTTTGGGGCTGACAAGCTTTTACAAAACATTGGCTCTTGCCGATGATTGGTTCCTTCTGGAAGAATATTCTGCGGACGTCGCTAGGGAACAAGCTATGTGCTAGACAAATAAAAAAATGGTGTCAAGTGAGTTGACCCTGTACTTCCTGTGCAACGCCGTCATCAGCTTATAAAAGATTAAGTTCAGCGTAATTTGAATCCTCCGAGAAAATATTTAGCTGTGGACCTGTAGAACAGTAAAATTGAGCGTATCAAGTCAGTCAAATAGGCCCATACAATTAGTCCATAGACATTCTTTATCTGCCTTACTGGCAGTTATTGACCATGTGGCAGCGTTGTCCCTTTCCACATCCGCGCGGAATCTCGGCAACGAGTTATCTATCGATTCGTGCAAGCTCCGTATGTATTTTAGTATGAATACATATCTAAGTCGGACTGGTTTGTCCGGCGGTTAGCTTTGCTAAGCACGAGTACGCGGATCGAAAACGTGTCTCTATCATTCTAAGTTTTAAAGGCAAGTATACCGGTACAGCTATGATATGTGAAATATGGCTAATAGGAATAGGTTCATAGATTTACCAAGGTTGGGAGCATATACATATGCAAATATCAGTAGTGGACCAATTTTTGAAAATTAAAAAGCTTTTTCATACTTGGCATAGTAGTAAGTAACCTCGTGTGAAAGTTTCATGAACATCCACGCGGTACTTCCTGTTAGTCCGACAGACAGACAGAACGACATACATAATCGCCAGTTTTGACATAGGAAGTAGAAAGAAACCTGACCGGCAAAAATTCGTCTATATTCGCCCGAGAGCGAGCAGCGGCTAACGTAATTTATATACAAAATATTTCTGTCTTAAGGGTGAACATGCGGTGTAATACATGTGTGAAATACAAAGGGTAGCATAAAAGTTTTGCAATACAGCTTTACTTATTGACTTCGTTCAAAGTAATTTACACCACATTCAATAAACGTCTCCATACGCCTAAACCAGTCCTTCAACCAGCTCTGCCGAGTTTCAACTGTGAGTGCGGCACACTCGTTGTCCTCAGCCCTCAGAAGGTCTTCATCGCTAGAAAACCAATTTCCTTTTAGTTTCATTTTCACATGCAGAAACAGTGCAAAGTCGCAGGGAGCAAGATCTGGACTGTAAGGAGGGTGCTCAATAAGTTTCAGTCCAGCAGTGGTCAAATCTCGGTGCAGGCTTTGGCGCGGTGAGCTGGAGCATAGTCATGGTGGAAGTACCAAGTGTCCATTCTTGACTTAGACCGCAGGTTTTCCATATAATCTATGACTTTATGCAGGCACCGTTCCGTGTACCACTTAGCTGTGGCTGTCGTCTGCATGTTCAAAATGACACGCTCCACAATCCCGCTCGATTTGAAAAATACAGCTATCAATTTTTTCGTACGACGAGTCTTCTGCTCTTCCGTCAGACTATGCGGTACCCAGAGAGAACAAAGTTTCCTTACGTGTAAACGGTCATGCAGAATTGAATGAATTACTGGTGCATGAAGGTGTAAGGTCTCCTATATCTGTTGGCCTGTCACTTTCTGGTCTTCGTCAAACATTTTCCTCACAGCAGTGAGTTATTGACGTTCGGGGCCTTCCTACCCTCTCAGCGTCCTCCAGAGTGAAACAGCCCATTTGGAATTCCCTGTATCACCTGAATATGGTCTAACGACGAGGACAATCATCCCTTAATGCTAGCGTCATTTCTTCTAAGCACTGGTCTATGCTTAAAATATATATATATATACAGGGTGTTCCATAATTATTGCGACAAAATGCACAGGGCCACCTCGGCCTATCCACCTATTTGGAAATTTGTCGTCCAAATACTGCCGCACTTGTAAAGAAAGGTGGGCTGGAGCGCCATCGTGTTGAATCCACATGCTGGCTCTTATGTTCAGTGGCACATTTTCTAATAGTTCCGGTGGCAAATGCTGTAAGAATCGACCATAAGCATGCCCATCCAAACGTGGTGGAAGCAAATATGGCCCGATGATATGCTCGTCCACAATGCCGCACCACATGTTAATTAAAAACTGATGTTGGTCTCTATGGATGGCTATGGCATGAGGGTGTTCTTCATCCAAATGTGACTGTTACGGCTATTAAAATAACCGTCCTTTGTAAAACAGGACTCGTCAGTGAACAAAACGTAGCGACCAAAGTTTGGTTGCCTCAACTCCTGCTGCAGCCACCAACGACAAAAACGTCGACGCGGCAGACAGTCTTCTGGACCCATGGCTTGGACTTTTAAAAGGTGGTATGGGTGTAGTTGTTGGTCATGGAGAACCCGCCAAACAGTAGTTTGAGACGCTCCCATATCATGTGCAATAGCACGCACGCTTGTACGCGGATTGGCCTCTACATGATGCAGGATCGCTTCCTCAAATTCTACTGTGCGCCTCGTGAAGGGCCGCCCTGCTCCCGCGAGGTGTCTGATGCTGCCACTGTCACGAAGACGTCCATGAATCCTTGCAAAAATGGCGTGATGCGGATGAGGACGTTACCACCAGCTTCTCAGTAAATTAAATGCATATGCGCAAGTTCCGCGTACGAATAACGCTGCATTTTAACACTAAGGTACTGTTATTTACTATCTAGTTTGACGCACCACTGAGATAAATTGAGTGAATCGGTGTGGAGAATTTACGATAACAAAAATGTAAACACAGCAGGCTTTTTTTTACAAACCGGTGAGACCATGAAATGTGCTAGACGAACATTTTGCAGCTGGTGAATTTTTTACTTCTCCTATGAGCTCTTAAGGTAAAGTTAGCCGTAGTGCTCAAACTGCATATTTACGAACAGGGGTTTATAAGGCAAAATTGCATATTTTTATGCCCTCTACAACCCCTATCATTTTGTCGCAATAATTATGGAACACCCTGTATATACGAGCCCCTTACCACTTCAGTTGGTCCAACTATTGAAATCTTAGTATTTTTCTTATCAAACACAAATAATAAAAATGTAGCAGCGTATTATAGGTTTAAGATATTAACAATGAATATTTTGATAATATACGTATATAGTTGAAAACACCAACTTTATCACTCCCTAATCAAATTTGCAGCATAAAAATAACACATGTTGCAATTACAGCATATTCATTTCAATGCAAGATAAGTCTATAACGCATCGATGGCTGTGAAAAATAAAAGCCATGACAATTGTTTTTATTAACCAAAGCTGTCAGAATACGTTTAAAATAGTTTTGGGTAGTTAAGGTTTTCAAAATGGGTAGAGGAAAGGTTATAAGTGAGAAAATTCGGTTACTGATAATTAAATTTTTTAATACTGGGATATCAAATTCAGAAATTGCAACTTTGTTAGACTTATCGCGGTACAGTGTGAGAAATATTGCTAGAAGATATAACGTAACTGGTTCAGTTAATATTAAGACTCGATATGTGAAAAAAAGTAATATCACAAATGCCGACCGAAGAGCATTAAGAAGAATAATCGTGAAAAACAGGCGTGCCAATTATTTACAATTAAGTGATCTGTGGAGTGACGCTGTTGGAAGGAGAATTTCGAGGTCCACAACTCATAGAGAGGCCCACAAAATGGGAATTAGCACTTGCAAGGTATAAAAAAAGTGAAGTAAAAACCCTAAAGTTGCACAACTTGTTTATAGGCCAAAGAAAAGCCACTATTAACTCCACTGCAAAAGAAAAATCGGCTTAGATGGACTAAAGAACATAGAGAATGGACACCTCAACAAGGGTGTGCAATACAATGGAGTGATGAGGCCCGATTCCAAGTTTGTGTTGGTGACAGTCGCAGTGGAGTTATTCGCAAAAAAATGAGGCATTCCATATTGACTGTCTGAAGAGAAAAGTGAAATTTCCAGCATCAAAAGGAGTATGAAAACTTCATTTTATTGATGGAAATGAAACAAATATTTGGCAATATTAGAAGAATCGCTTTTACCAGTGATGGAAGAATGTTTGACATCCGGCCAAGATTTTGTGTTTCAGCAAGAGGGTGCAGCGTGCCATACCTCAAAAAAGGCTATAAAATGGATGGAAGAAAATAATGTACCACTTTTGAAATGGGTTTCTAGCAGTCCAGATCTGTCACCTATTGAACTTTGTGGCACGAGATGACAAAGGTTATACGACAACATCCTGCTCGTACAATCACCGAACTGAGACAAAAGCTTCAAGAAATATGGGATTGTTTTACACCAATTTTTTTCCAAAACTTGGCTAACACTATGCCCCAAAGAATTTCAGCCGTAATAAAAAATAAATGTGATGTTACCCAATGGTAATCTTTCAAATGTTGCTATGTTTACTTCGAGCATTTATTCGCACATTGTTTATTTGTTCAGATGTTCTACTAGTTATAGGTCTAAGTGATTTCAAATATGTATTTTTTACGACTAGAGTGTATCTAAAATGTTTTTGAGAAAATAAATAGTTTTAGAAGTAAATAGTTTCGTCATGTTTAGTTTATAAAGACATATTTTGGTACAAATCTTGAAGTGGGCCAACTGAAGCGCGAAGGGGCTCGTATATATATATATATACAGGGTGACTTCGAAGTTGAGTCATTTATTTTAACAGTGAGTAGATCTGATCAAAAGAAATGTTTTTTTCCTTTACCATTTTTCTGGTAAAATTAAAGTAACAAAGTTATAGCCCTTTGGATGTTTGAGTACCGCCCTGTCTCAATAATAATATTATGTGCTCGTGTTTGGCGACAACGGATATAATTCGCCTTATCGGTTCATCGCATCGGAAACAAAAAAGTGATAGAATTTGGAATGATGTTTTTACAATTATTTCATTCAGTTGTATACAGTCAGTGTCAGTCGGTAGTGGATAGTGGTGTCTGTTGCGTGGCTCAAACGAAATAAAAAATGGCACATGTTTATGCGGATCGGTTTCCCAATCGAGTGCAACCAACCCCTCGTGCCTTTGTTAATGTAATACAACGGGTTCGTGAATCATTTGACTTAAGACCTCACATATGGACGGCATGCCGGTGCTCCAAGACCTCACGATCAAATACAGGTCCGCACTGAAATACTTGTCGGGAGGATACTTTATAAAACAAGGTAAAATTTTTTTTTTTATTTTTTTTTATTTTTACACATATTTTGGTTTATCTTCCTTCTACAATCATTATCTGAAAATTAATGACTCAACTTCGAAGTCACCCTGTATATAGATACCTTATCTCACTACGTGACCACGATGCCATAGCCCGCACTTTGCTGTCAATACGAATGAACAACTAAGTCAACAGCCGTGCTGCGGGCGGCTACTAGAGACTCATGGACATGCCTCAACATGCAGTAACATGCAGCCACCTGAGTCTGTTTGTTAAGTCATATTGCAAAACATATGGCAAAACCTTTATAGTACCCAACAGGCCTCTAAAATCACTGGAGTTGCTTTTAATATACTGACCCTAGAGGAAAGCTGCTTACTCAACTGGTCACCATCCCTTTCATGGATAAGAGATTTTGACAAATTCAATCTCGCTCCCGATGCATTCGAACGCACACCAAATGGTTGAAAATCATCTTCTTAGTCAGCTTATTTTTTATCAGCTCCTAAACTGCATATTAAAATTCCAAACGGCTTCAAGAAGTAACGCTCAAAAACTACATGGGTAGCATGCAGCAGTCGTACTAAAATGTATAACAATTGTATCCTTGAGGGTATTGAAAACATACAACAGCGGCTTGTTTACAAGTTTTATTTTTAAAATATATATCAGCTTTTAACTCAATATACATTTTTGTACAAAATGATTAAGGGTACGTATCTATAGATTCGTCTTTGTAATACAGTATCATACAAAAGTAACATCTATCCACTAAATTGGCTATACAAGATATTAGGCTCACTAACAATCTATAAACATTTTTCCTTTCATATTTTGTATATAGTTTTTGTACAATATTAAATTATCAAACAAATAGCTCTCGTTGAGAAATAATAATGATGCTCAACATAGCACTATTAACAACATTGTTGTAGATATAATTTTTACAATTTATGAAACAATAAATTATTTCTTCTATTTTTTCTTATAATTTCAATTATTCTTGATAAATATGCTAAAACCACATTGTATTGTTGTGTAGCTTCAAGATACGCGTCCGCTGGTTCACAACGGACTGATCCGACAGAAGGAACATTAAAAGTCTTTACGTAGAATGTAATACTCGTACAAGTGCATCCACAGATTCTCAACGGACTGATTCTATTTAGATGTCGCCATCGATTATCGATCAGTAGACGTGCCACCATTCATTTGAATGTTGTGCCTTAGCTTCTGCAGTTACGCCAATATGGAGTCCAATCAAAATGCTATTGGAACTCCGATGGAAATAGACGCAGCGCTGTCAATCCGACTGCTGCGAATATACTTGATGTAGAAAGCCTTCATGGACTAGTTGATTTTATCTTTATCTCCTTCAAAGAGGCATGGGGTATCTATTGATTTTTACTCAAATCAAATAGATATTTGTGGCATAACCTCAAACCAGAGCGTCGACACGGAACAGTAGAAAACTATGAAAATCGAGGAGGCCATAAAAGCGTCCTACAATTATTGTAGCTGACAAGGAACCAGTGCAGTCTAGAAATTTTTGAAGGAGAGAAAAGACTATGACAATCAAGGAGGCCATAAAGGCATCCTACAATTATTGTAGGAACGCCTGACGATACGGCCCTTAGTGAGAGCTGTCCGGTGCAGGCTGTAGGGCGCGTACCTTATACGATACAACTACGCATAAATAAGACTAATCGCGTGAATGAGGAAGTGTCCTGTAGTCAAAAGTAATGCTGCTTTCACTATAATAGTACAACTGGTATCTTGAAAAAAATCTGAAAGAATTATCCTGATAATTTAGAGTTTAAAGAAATTATCATGTTTACTGTGTTGGGTGCTGTAGCCTACCAACCCCGCCCGTCAAGGTTGGGTAGTGACGTCACATGACATAAGTTCAACTTCTAGGCCACGGCCCTAACGCGCTCGCGCTACACAACGGCCCTTGCATATTCCTAGCACTAGCCAGTCTCTATGTATTGTTTATATCTTGACATAAAACACTATACGATATCATAGATGTACAATAAATAACATGGAAGAAAGTTTTCTATGCACCGATTCCACTATTTTTCCAAATCTGGACGTTAAGTGGTTAACGGTGAAATATACTGTACGAAACATTTATGCTTTGGCACGCATCAACTTTTATAATAATTAAGTCCACACGCGGTCCACGTCACAGTGCTTCAAAGGTCCTAAAAGTGGCCGAAATAAAGATTCATAAAATTTTACAACAAAAATTCATGTATACTTTTTCCAGGTCGCTGATAACGAACATGATATCCGTTTCGTCAGCTTACTGCAAAATCACGATAATTTCACTGATTTACTTTTTGAGTTGAGTACATGTGTAGTGTGTACTGTTACAGATAAAACTATTTAGTTCGTTTTCTTATACGAGCCCCTTCCCACTTCAGTTGGCCCAAGTATTGAAATCTTAGTTTTTTTCTTATCAAACACAAATAATAAAAATGTAGCAGGGTGTTATAGGTTTAAAATATTAACAGTGAATATTTTGATAATATATACGTATAGTAGAAAATACCAACGTTATCACTCCCCAATCAAATTTGCAGCATAAAAATAACATATGTTGCAATTACAGCATATCAGCCTATTTTCATTTCAATGCAAAATAAGTCTATAATGCATAGGTGGCTGTGAAAAATACAAGCCATGACAATTGTTTTAATCACAGCTGTCAGAATACGTTTAAAATAGTCTTGGGTAGTTAAGGTTTTCAAAATGGGTAGAGGAAAGGTTATTAGTGAGAAAATTCGGTTACTGGTAATTACATTTCTTAATTCTGGGAAATCAAACTCAGAAATTGCAACTTTGTTAGACATATCGCGGTACAGTGTGAGAAATATTGTTAGAAGATATAACGTAACTGGTAGAGTTAATATTGAGCTACGATATGTGAAAAAAGTAATATCACAAATGCTGACCGAAGAGCATTAAGAAGAATAATCGTGAAAAACAGGCGTGCCAATTATTTTCAATTAAGTGCTCTGTGGAGTGACGCTGTTGGAAGGAGAATTTCGAGGTCCACAACTCATAGAGAGGCCCACAATCTGGGATTTAGCACTTGCAAGGTAAGTTTTCTTATAACAAAAAGTGAAGTAAAAGCCATAAAGCTGCACAATTTGTTTATAGGCCAAAGAAAAGCACTATTAACTCCACTGCAAAAGAAAAATCGGCTTGGATGGGCTAAAGAACATAGACAATGGACACCTCAACAATGGTGTGCAATACAATGGAGTGATGAGGCTCGATTCGAGGTTTGTGTTGGTGACATTCGCAGTAGAGTTATTCGCAAAAAAATGAAGCATTCCATGTTGACAGTCTGAAGAGAAAAAAAAGTAAAATTTCCAGCATCCATTATGATCTGGGGCAGTATGTCATCAAAATGGGTAGGAATTTTATTGATGGAAAAGTGGCTACAAACAAATATTTGGCAATTTTAGAAGAATCGCTTTTACCAGTGATGGAAGAATGTTTGACATCCGGCCAAGATTTTGTGTTTCAGCAAGATGGTGCAGCGTGCCATACCTCAAGAAAGGCTATAGAATGAATGGAAGAAAATAATGTACCACTTTTGAAATGGGTTTCTAGCAGTCCAGATCTGTCACCTATTGAAACTTTGTGGCCCGAGATGAAAAAGGCTCTACGACAACATCCTGCGCGTACAATCACCGAACTAAGACAAAAGCTTCAAGAAATATGGGATTGTTTTACACCAAATTTTTGCCAAAACTTGGTTAACACTATGCCCCAAAGAATTTCAGCCGTAATAAAGGATAAAGGTGATGTTACCTAATGGTAATCTTTCAATTGTTGCTTTGTCAACTTCGCGCATTTATTCGCACATTGTTTATTTGTTCAGATGTTCTATTAGTTATAGGTCTAAGTGATTTCAAATATGTATTTTTTACGACTAGAGTGTATCTAAAATGTTTTTGAGAAAATAAATAGTTTTAGAAGTAAATAGTTTCGTCATGTTTAGTTTATAAAGGCATATTTTGGTACAAATCTTGAAGTGGGCCAACTGAAGTGCGAAGGGGCTCGTATACCAGTTCTGTATTTGAATGAAATTTTCACGCTAATTTAATCCATTTTCCGACCCGATTTATCAGATGTTGTCAAACATGTAAACGCCAATTACTACTACTACTTACTACTTTGAGAGTTATCTGGTTTTTCCAAACGATTTATCAAAGTTCAAAATGGCTCCTTTGATATGGAGGTGGTGGTGTACATGTTTGCAAAAAACAAATGTTTTGATTGAGCTCAAATTTCGGTTTTAGATGTTTTCAGGGTCGCTAATAACGAACTTGATACCGATTGTTCAACTACCGAAATAGCGGTTCTAATATGGCGGCTAAGTTTGCAAAATATCAAACGACGGTATTTTACCTTTTAGAGCATTATGAGAACTAAATAGAAAAAGGTTGGACCACAGTATTCGCCACATATTAATAACTATACTAATTTAAACAGTTTTGAATAAGTTACCGCCAGGATAATCGAATTTTGCAAATTGATCAAATGTGGCTTGGAGACCTTTTAGATGCACAAAAATTCTAAAAGTTGCTAGCGACATACGAGGTCTGTAAATTAAGTGGTGAGACTGGCAACGTAGCGTTCGATCTGACAACACTGGAGCGATGAGCTTGGAGGAGAGACAGAGCAACATATGTTCCGCCTTCAGTAAAACTTTGAACTTGCTAGAGAGACATTTGGTTTTCCGAGACTGGCTCGTCAATACAGATCTTCCAGAAGTACGATATCGTTTGAATTAAGGGGGAACGGGAGAGAATTAAGTGCCCCAAATACTCTAAAGTGTAATTCCTTCGTATACGTCAACTGAGGAGGGTACACTTTGCCAATGGAAAAATAATTATTTCATATGACGAATAGTATTTCACTTTGAGTAATTCAGAAATGAAGGGAAACGACGGATTTTATACGGACAACGTAGAGTAATGCACTGACAATGTTAGATACAAACGTAAAGCAAAATTTGCAGACAAAATCCTTGTCTTGTGCGCAATTTATAACAGGGGTGTATGTATCCCAACCTGTTGTGGGAAGAGTGAGGGGCGAAGCTTTGAATAGTCAGAGCTATATTGATAACTGCCTTTCCAAATTGCTTTAGTTTGTCCACGAACATCATGCTAATGACCATATCATATTTTGGCCATGCCTACCTTCATGCCATTTACTCAAGACATGCCCAAAGCTGGCTCCGACAACACAACGTACCTTTTGTTCCCAAAAATTATTCGATAGTATAGTTTAGTCAGGTATTGAGTTTTAATTTATGATAACTAGTTGGTGTTTGAATAAATGTCCACATTAAAAAGAAACCGATAATCATTTTGTGTCAAGAGTTTTAGGACATACGCTATTCTACAGGGTGGTCCATAAGTCCTTTGAAATTTCAAATTTGAATAAAATTTAACGGGTGAGCGTGAGCGGCGCGGGCGAGGTGGGGGCAGTATCTTCAGTGTCTGGGAATTCAGTCGCCATGGAGTGTTTCACTGGAGCGGATCGTGCTTTTTGTGTGCGCGCGTTTTATCAAAATAATGTTTCGGCAACCATTGCGCGGCGTAAATATCGAGAATACCACAATTTACACAATTTTACAAAGTGTCCAACAGCTCAAACGATTAAGAACTGGGTTGCTAAGTTCGAAGAGACTGGTTCGACGTTAGATAAACAGCGGTGGGGTCGACCAAGGACAACTCGTATTGATGAAAACATCAACATTGTGGCAAAGTCTGTTCGTCAAAATCCTACCCAGTCTACTCGTAAGCGTTCCAGTGCACTAAACGTACCCAGAACATCTTTACAGCGGATTTTAAGGAAAGATTTACGTCTGCACGCTTACAAAATTCAGTTAGTGCAGGAATTAAAAGATAATGACGCTATTCAGAGACTAAACTTTGCGAATGAAATGTTGAATCGATTTTCTTCGCTCAATAATGTGTTGTTCTCGGACGAGGCTCACTTCCATTTAAACGGGCATGTAAATAAACAAAATTGCCGTTATTGGAGCCCCGAAAATCCAAGGCGTAAGCATCAGAAGTCCTTACACAGCCCTAAAGTCACAGTTTGGGCTGCTATGTCAGCGCATGGCATCGTAGGCCCTTATTTTTTTGAGGACGACAGAGGTCGCGCATTAACTGTTACTTCGGAGCGGTATGTAGCAATGATAGAGGAGTTTTTGACAACAGCGTTGCAGAATTTTCCAGGCTATAATACGCAGACCTGGTTTCAACAGGACGAAGCAACTGCCCACACCTCCAACACTTCTATGCCCGTCGTCTGTCAACTTTTTCCCAGCAAAGTAATTTCTCGAAGAGGAGACATTTCCTGGCGACCACGTAGCCCAGACTTGACCCCAATGGACTTCTTTTTATGGGGCTACCTCAAGAGTAAAGTGTACGACACCACTCCGCGATCAGTTGATGTCCTGAAAGAAAATATCCGAAGAGAAATGGCAAGCATTACAGTGTTGACTTGCCGCGCAGTCATCGACAATTTTAGACGTCGTTTATATGAGTGCCGTGATCGTAATGGATTGCATTTAGACGATGTGATTTTTAAAACATAATTCCCATTCAATAAAGATGATAACAAAATATAATAATTCTTCATAATGTAACTAGTTTGGTTTTATTCCTTTTCTTCCAGCTCAAAGGACTTATGGGCCACCCTGTATTATCGCAGTTCCGACAGTGCTGTATCGTTTCAGAAGGAAGTTATTTTGAGGGTGACAATAGAAAATTGTAATCACGTTTGAATAAAAAAAAAATTAAAAAAATTTAGTCTCATCACCTAGCTTACAAACCTCGTATGCAACCATAGAAGGGATGCCTGGTTTCAAAATTCTCGAAAACACTATATTTCTACTAAGGCTTGAAACAACAAGAATGCAGAAAAACGTCAAATAACAGATTTCAGATATTGACCCCCTTGCATTTTTGTACTACATCAAAAATCATCAGCAATTCCGAAAACATTCAAGAAATAAAGTTTGTTGCCGTTTTCAGATTTTTCTATTTTGCATGTTCCTGTGCCCTCATTGGGAAAGCATTTAAGGTGTTCTGTCATTGACCTTGGTGTCAAAATTGTATTAGAATCCGAGCAGTAACTTCCGAACCACAATAATAGAGGACCTCATAGCTTCTTTGCTGCAGTTATTTCAAAAGCCCTTATTCTGACTCAATACAGTCATCTACATACAGAACCTGTTGGATATGGATTATGCAAGGTAATTAAGCACTCTAATGTTGGATAACGCACATGAGCATGTAGCTAACGGCGCTGGAAACACAGTTCCACCCTGCACCGCTGTGTCTGTCGCTGCTTCTGGCTAACGCGAGCGCGTCGTCAGCTCGGGTTATATTGGTGCTCTACGAGTATGTGCTAAGAACATGTGTTGCTGTGACTGAGCGTAAAATCGACTCGTCTGATAAATACAGAATGCAGTTAAGCTTTTAGTGACGAGGCCCACTTCTACTTAGACGGTTATGTGAACAAGCAAAATTGCAGATATTGTGCACCAACGAACCCAAAACAGAAACATCCACAACAGCTACATAGTCCAAATGTGATTTTTTTGCTCCATTTGTAAGAACAGAACGTCGACTTAACACGTGATTTCAACAGGATAAGGCAACTGCCCATACTTCCAGAGAATCGATGAACACATTGAAAGCACTTTTTCCTCAAAAAGTCACTGCCCTCCTAGGTCACCCGATCTCAAGCCATGCCATTATTTCTTGTGGGGTTATCTAAAGTCAAAAGTGTATTCCAATAATCCACGAACACTGGAGGAGCTTAAAGACAACATTCGACGAGAAATAAACACCATCACTAGGGAACTCTGCAAGAGCGTGTTCAAGAATTAATGAGCGATTAGAAGAGTGTGTCCGAAGGGCCGGCAAACATTTGGACTGAATGATATTTAAGAAATAAAAACCGAATTTACGAATAATATGTTGATAGTGATAAATATTTTCATTTCATTAGGTTTGTATTTTTTTTCTCGAATTAAAAAGTGAACTTTCCCACTATTAACCAGAGCGAAACTGTGGTATATATAAATATTGTTGCCATACTCGCATTAAAAATAATAAATAAGGTTTGGTGGTCACAATAGGTATTTTGGAAACGATTTTTCTCTTATAAAAGCTTTTCTATCAAACCGCTTGGGAAGTATCGACTTCTACTTGACCCCATTGTTTTGAATGAAACTGTTTGAATTAACAACGCCATACAGAATGTCTGGTCAACCGTGCGGACATTTTCCAATTGGGATTGGAAACATTTGTAGCGTTTATTACGCGATGAATTGTATTGTCATACCTGACAATCGTTCGTTAATTGTTACGCGCCGAGTTTAATTTACATTCTGTGATATTTTCGTACAATCTGTGATTATTCCTGTTTCAGGTATTCGGTTATTTCGAAGAATTATACACCATCACATGGTTTAAGTACTGGAGTTACCATAGGTATATAATTTTCGTAGTTCTTGCCAAGAGTATTACATTTCATATTTCGACAAGAGAGATGAACATCGTTAATAATAATACACAAAACTGCAAGGTCATGCAAGGCTTGTTAAGGCTTACTCACATTAGTTGAACACTAATATTGCATGAGGTGGTTTTATTTTGTGAATAGATTAAGTAAAATGGTAGACAATCTGTGTAAATAAGTATATTTTGCGGAATCCAAGCCTTTAGGAAAGTGTACCGTTACATTATTGGATATACAGCTGTCTGAGATTTATGGAGTGGAATAAGCTTCTACGTATTTTTTTCAAATTTTGGTCATTGGGTTTTTAAAACATTCGACTCTAATTTATTTAATGACAGTGATTCCATACAGTGTACGTTCAAGTTTAAAATGAGTTTGGTGAAGTTAAAATAATGCAAATATTCATTGTTTTTCTACAGAGCAATGTAGCAAATATAGTAATGAAAAATTGAGACACAGTGAGCAATATTGAAAAACTGAAAACCAGTCGAGCCCCTTCCACTTTAGTTTAAACTGACTAGAAACTTGAGAATCCTTTTAATTTCATGTTGAACAACAAAAAAGAAACACTAAACAGTGATGCATCGATTTTCAAAAATACAGCGGTATCACTGTTGCTTATACGGCTAAAGCAATCAGACAGGTTGACGTAAATCAACAGATTTGGATAAAGAATTTATGGTGAATGTTGATGCTGATATTTTAAGGATAAACTAGTGTATCTTCCTTTCTTCATTGATTCCTATCTCCCTTCCGAGTTTTCAATACAAGTTGTTCCTAGAAGCGCTGTTTCTTAAGGCGGAGTTCGAACGGGTACGACGTTTATTTGAGGTTGAATAAAATTATAATCTCAAAATGATAGTAATTCTCTTTTGATACTAAACTAAATTGTATAATCTTCCGCGTAGCTAATTAGGACAATTACATTCTTCTAACTTTTGAGTTTAGTACATTTTCACCTTTAACGGATAAAGCTGTTGAGTTTACGAGATCTGTAAATTAAGTGCTGAGACTGGCAACGATGCAACATTAGAGGCATTGGGCTTGGAGGAGAGATAGTGAAACATGTGATCCGCCTTTAGTACAAGTTTGAACTAGTTGGAGTCTTTTTGGGAGCCCGTAACGATTTTTTTTATAAAACAGTCTTTTTTATTGTGTTCTAAGAATAAGTGACATCAATTCCAAGCCACGGAGTGTTATCAGGTTTTGCTTCAAACTTGGACACCGAAATTCTTGCTAAACAGGCCTACAGAGAGTGTTTTGTCAAGAGCCCAGGTATTTTTGGTGCTTAAGGCATTTTCAGGAAGGAGAGAGTCAATAGAAGATAAACCACGAAGCGGAAGACATTCATCTTCAAGAACCGATTAACATATCGGGATATTTTGCATCCAGATCGGTAGACAGTCAGAATGAGGAAGAGTTAAATTTGAAGGGAACTTATTGTGGAAGAGCCGTCTCCAGCGCTGTGTTGCTTCAGAAGGAAGAAGACAGTATAAAACAGTAACTAAATTTGAATAAAAAAAACAGTCTCATCACTTAATTTACAGGCCTCGTATGTTATCTTATAAACTAGTTTTGTATTTGTATACAACTTTTACGCCTCTGTAACTCCTATTTTCCCATCCGATTTATCAGGTTTTGTCAAATCTCTATACGCCAATTACTTAAAGGTTCGTTTTGTGAGTTTTCTGGTTTTTGCAGTAGCCCGACGATATAACCTACAGGTCTTATCAAGAACTTCTATTTTTAACGTTTTCGTAACGTTATAATTTAAACTTTTGGTACGTTTTCCTAACCCCATAGAGATGTCCTACCCCTTCTTACTTTGCATTAAGCCGTAACCAAAAAAATAATATTTCGTGAAGAAATACATGCCATGATTCACTACAGATTTTTTATACTTCACTACTTTCACTCTCGGAGTACGTTATTTTGACGTTTGATTTTTTAAAATCAGTCGATTCGTTTTCGAGACAATTAAAAAATCTTTATTTATGTTAATATGTTCAGATAGAAAGCAAAAACATACGAAAATATCGCTTCTTATCTCAATAAGTGTTCAAAATGTTGCCTGTTAGGGTTTGAAAAATCTACAATTTGCTTATAGTTTAAAACGGAAACTACCAACATAAACAGCAAACTGGAGGGTTAGACGTGGCAACAGCCAAATAACAACCCGAATTTTTTTTCAGCATTCTTTTCACCAACACATATATCCTGGGAGAACTGTATTTATTGTTACACCTGTTTAGTTATTTTGTAGAAAAAAGATTTGCTGTCAGTTACCTTTGTGACAATCTTGGGATAGTGAAAATTAATTTATAGATTCAGATTTTACTTTCAAAATCCGTACCTCAGAGTCCAAATAAGTAGTTCTGAGATAATTGTATTTCAAATATTTTCCTTGCATTGCATTGTATGGGACGTGACATGAGTTAAAAAGTCGGAACTTCCTTATTATTACAGAGAGATGGACGCTGTATGTAGCAAATGAAAACTCACAATATTATCGTAAGCTTAACATGTTAAACTCATTTTTGACAAAAATGGATTTAACCTAGTTAGGCTCTGTTCGATAGGTGAGTTGAGTCTTATGAACAAATGAGTGCAGCGATTAATGATAATACCATTCAAGTAGAGAATATCTGCTTCACAGATGAATGCCCATCTTATATAAATGGATCTGTTAATAAGCATAACTGCAAGTATTGGAGCAATAAAAATCTTCATGTTTTTGTAGAGGGGCATACCCAATACCCCCCAAAAAATTAATGTATGGGCAGGCATTTTAGGAAACAAAGTGATTCGGCCATTGTTTATTAATGGAAATTTGAATGGTTACATTCACTGATATGCTGGAAAATACCATCAATCGACTTATCACTGAAACCATTGAATACCAAATCGAAGAGGATGGAAACCCTATTCTTGATGAGGCTGAAATATATTTTCAGCAAGACGGCGCTCCTCCTCACATGTCAGTCAGGAATTTAAACATCGCCTATATCATTGTTTGGCCAATGACGAGTAGCATTTTGAGCACTTATTGGAATAAAAAGTTATACGAGGGATGTCTTTTAAGTTTTGCATATGGAAATAAAACAACACGGTAGGTAGTTTAAAATGACTTTATTGTTTTTCGAAGTATTCTCCACGAAGATTAATACACATCTGCATGCGCTCGAACTAATTTTCGAAGAACTTATTCCACTCGTTTGTTGGCAGATCCAAAACGGTATTTTTGAATGCGTCAACTGCTTCTTCTGGTGACTGGAACCTTTGACCACGCAGTCTGTTTTTAATTTTCGGGAAAGTAAAGAAATCGTTAGGACTTAGATCGGGACCATATGGAGGATGGTCCAATAATTCCACATTTTCTTCCGTTAAATACTGCCTTGCTTTTTGGGCTGTGTGCGACCTTGCATTGTCTTGGTGGAGGATGATTCTTCTTTCGGGGTTGATTTTTCGAAGCTCGGTGATGACTTTCGGCAAACAAATGGTGGTATACCAATCCGCAGTAACAGTTCCTTACTCATTAAGAGGAATTGTTGTAATATGACCCGCTTTTGACACAAATCTCGGGAGCATCTTTTTGGAAACACTTCGAGAACGGATGACTTTTGTTGGCTTTTCTTCACCTTGGAACACCCAAACAGCCGACTATCGTTTATTTTCTGGTTCATAACATGTAAATCCACGATTCATCACCACTAACAATGCTGTACACATTTTTTGAGTATCCGGAATTGAAACGGTCAAGCGTCTTCTGACATCAATTAACCCTTGCTGCTTTCTGCTCTTCAGTCAACAAGTGGGGTATCCAACCAGGATCTAATTTTCTTACTCCTAATTCTTCATGTAAAATTTTTTGAATTGAGGTTTTTGAGATCTTCAAGGACGCCTCGATCTCGCGATATGTCACATGTCTACCTTCAATGATGAGTTTGCGCACCGCATCGACGTTTTCCTTGGTGACTGCCGTTTTTGGTGCACCCATCCTGGGATCGTCGCTAAGACTCACCCGTCCACGTTTGAATTCTCCATACCAACGGGAAATTGTCGACTGATGTGGCGCTTCGTTGCCGAAAACAGATAGTAACTCAGCAAGGCATTCTTGTTGCGATAATTGTCTCAGAAAGTTGTAATAAATTATGGCGCGAAAATGTTCTCGGTTGAGTTCCATGTTTCTATTGACTTGGTGACACTTATAAATTCACTGTAGTGTACACGTATTGTGAAACTTTGAATTTAAGTTTACTAAAGAGTGAGGTTAAGATTCAGTACTGACTTTCGATCCGCGCGGCCTACTATGTTTCTATATGCAAAACTTAAAAGACATCCCTCGTATGTTCGTGTGTTCTTGTTTTCTATCTGAACAAATTAAAATAAATAAAGATTTATCTAATTTTCTTGTAAACGAATTGACCGATTTTAAAAGATGGTAGTCAAAATAAAGGACTTCAAAAGGCCTGTCAAACAAGCTATCACTCGGTCCCCTTTGTCATTTAAAATTTTCAAGGGGATGACCCTGGGGGCCGAGGGTGAAGTAGTTTTTGGTTGAAAAGTTGTCCCACTTGACAAGTCTTTTGACGTGTCTCGGTATTTCTTCGTTTAATCAGTGGTCCTCGATAAATCCGTGGGGGAAGTTTTCAAACGAACTCCCTGTATAACGCGCAAGCTGAATAAGGTCGTTGTATCTCTGATACGGTTAATGCCATCTGAGGGATGAAACCAGTAAAAAACAGTGCTGCGCGTGGTGTGCGCTTACAGAACGGTGTCGATCGATGCATTGCTGGTGGTAGCTGGTATCCTGCCAATTGACTTGCTGGCTGCGGCGAAACGTGCTCTCTATAAAAAGGGCGTCGAAACTACAAGCGACGAAAAAGTGGCGCTTTTTTTTAGATGGCTGGAGAAATAGGATGCAACTGGCCATGTTGCATGCACCAGAAGGCTGCTTCCACATAACCCCGCTATACTTCCTCACAGGACATTGTTGTTTTGACAGCTACCTGAAGAGGGAAGGAACTACGTATATTGCAATGAAGGGGACCATACTCCTCACCTATTCGAATGTAGTAGATGGGTGGTTCACTGCCATTCACAGCTGGAATTGACGCTCGGCGACAGGCTCACTGCTGACAATTTTGCCACGTATATAAGCTACGGAAAATGGATTAATATTCGGTCGATAGTGGGGCAAATGATGCTGAGTAAGTTGAGGGAGAACAAAAATAGACCAAGGAACCGCTATCCACAATGAAGAAATACTGAAATACTTTTACTAGTATGCCGTTTTTGGAGAATCTCACACTTCGGGCAGGAAAAGCCGGTAGACAATACTGTCGAGTTTTTCTGCCTGAGAGCGGCTACAAATGCTTTGCCCTGTCAAATAGGAAAACGTCAGAATCGTTAACATCGGACTGTTCGCCTCAAACGTATGAAATTATCTGTACTTGTGAGAATCGGACTCTTCCCGAAGTGGCCTTCTGTAATCAGAACTTTCAGCCCATGATATTGTATCTAATCATCGGCAAGGATCAAGATTGTTACCTCTTTGAGATGTCCTTTTCGGATTGTCGATAGTGAGATGACGTGTCGACCGTTTTGAGCGGATTAGTGGAGGCACTTGTCGTTTCAATCATGCACAGAATTTTGAAATCCTTCCAGGAAGAACCTGTGGGCGCGTATCTTTAGCAGATATTTTTAGCTGCACTCCTGCTCCGATCGCATTCTACAATCACGTAATTAATGTACACTACAAGCATCAGCCCATTCTCTGTTACAAACCTCTAAAGCCCTATCTACACTCGCGCGCAACACTCAAGTCACATAACACCTACTGTATTATCGACACACGCGATCGTCATTTTCTGATGCGCAGACTAAATGTGGAGAGGCCAAAAACAGTTTTCCGCTTTCACACACGCACAGTTGGTAGATGTCAGGTGCAGACTGAGCGGAGCCTGAGCCTGCAGGTTGCGGGTTCGAGTACTTCAGGTGGCCTGGAGAGGTCGGTTTGGCTGTTGGAAGAGCTGGCATCAGGATGGAAGCTGTATCTAGGCGTAAGGCTCCTACTTCGGATCTGAAAGAGAACAAACGTTCTAGTTGTGTTTGCCTGTTAGATAGCTCGGTGAAGTCTCTAAAGGCTGCCACACACAGTGCCGGCGGCAGGGCCGCCGGGCAAGCCGCCGGCTAAGCCTCCGTGCACCCGGCGGCATACAAAGCCGCCGGCCTTGCCGCGCAAACGAGCCGCCGGCATTGCCGCCGGGGTGGGCCGGCGGGTTACGTGGCTTGCCGGCGTCACTTCGTTCCTGGCATTCGAGAGGTAGTGTTGTGCGGTTTGTGTGTTTGAACAAATTAAAATGTCGTTTAATTGGGACGACGAAGCTGTGCTGCTCTTAATTGAAAAATTTCATGAAAATGATATATTATGGAATCCCAGAAATGCAGACTATAAGAATAGGAACAATCGAATGGACGGATTGAACATAATTGCAAGTGTATTTGACATTGATAAAGGCGAAGTAGAGAGAAAGTTAAAAAATGTAACCTCGTATTATTTTCGGGAAAAAACGAAGTTCGAACAGTTGGACAAATCTGGTGCAGGCATAGACGATGTACAAAAACCCAAAAAACATGCTATTGCGCAAACGCTGACACCCCACATCATCTTTTTTATACTCTTCTATCATTACAGTACCGTTTCGCCATTTTCCATTTTTTAAACTTGGGTGTAACCAAAACCTTCTCGTCCTTTTGTATTTTTTTCTTATTAAAATAAAAATTACAGCGGCTATGCTGATGATTTCCTTATTCATTTTAACCAACCAACCATAAAATATGCACTTCACTAGCGTTCTATGTGACTGTCACAACCGTAATGATGCTTGGCGGCTTTGCGCGGCTTGTGCCGGCGGCTTGTATTGCCGACGGCATAGCCGCTCGGCATAAACCAGGCGGCATTGCCGCCGGCTTGTGTGTAGTAGCTTTTAAAATGTGCAAATGTGCTCAGGTTAGGAAAAATTTAAATGCAAGCATATACATAATCTATTTATGGGTTGTTATTCATGACATTTGAGAGCACATTTCTAAAATTTGGTCAATTTAGACCTACATCGATACGTTGTGATTTTTCAATTGGTATGCCTCAAATTTGATTGCATATTTGGATAAACCAATTCAACAGAAGAAAATTGATATAACATACTATGGGGTTTTGGTAATTAGCTACTGAGATATAAGATGTTTTGTCTAGAAAGACCCCCCATTTCGGCAGCCCCTCAGTCCGTCATTTTGAAATTTTGGCGTGTTCAATTTTGTATAAAAAAACTTACACACTTCAGCTTTTATCTAATTTGTTACTTTTTCCATTTTTAATTTTTGCTCACACAGGGTGGTCAACAACGCAAATTGTAGTTTTTGTCAAAGATTTCAGAAGCATCACTCTGTATATTTATGCAAGTTTGGATTCAACTGTTTATAAGTTTTTTTTGATACCGAACACATCAGGGTTTTTACGGCTATTTTTTCGGTTATTAGCACGTCTTTTATGGAACGGCTTAATTCCCTAAAATATCACGTCATCCTTTGAAACAAATATATTGTTGATTAGTCAGAAACTGTCGAAATTAGCTTTGTGAGCATTATAATAAGAACGTTGAATATGGGGTTCGTTTTGGGCGAAGCCCAAAGAAATAGTTTCCTAGAATCTCGCAATTATAAGCAACGGTACCCTAATATGCGACATCCAAGGCCGGAAATATTTTACACACTACGAGAAAGTTTTGAATCAAGCGGAACAGTTGGTTGGATATAGTAAAAACTGTATAAATAATCCAAGTGTCACCAATGAGGCGAATCAGTTGGAGGTTCTAGGGAAAATCCCCATTTAAGTGCACGGCAAATTGGAGCCGAAACTGATATATGCAGAGATTCTGTCCAAAGGATTATTCACGAGCATAGGTACCATCCATATCACCTATGCTTTCGTCAACGCCGTCGTCCTCAGGATTTCGCAGCTCGAATGGAATTTAGTAGAATAATGCTAAAAAAGTGAGTGAAGACACTACTTTCCTGGATAAGGTTCTTTTTAGCGATATGTGCTTGAATGTTTGGGGAGGAGTTATTGGTAGACAGGTTATCGGGCCTTTCTTTTTCGACAACAGATTAACAGATACAGCACACTTGAATTTCTTGATCGAGCATTTGCCTTTGCCTTTGGAGGATGTCAACCTACAAACTCGGATGCATATTTACTTCCAACATGACGGCGCACCTGCGCATTATCACAATCGTGTGCGTAACACCTGGAGTAACAATCGTTGGATCGGTCGTGATGGGCCTATATCTTTGCCTCACAACTTTGATACGTAGGTAAAAATTGGGACACCCTGTATAATTGCCAATATTTTATAAATGTGCTCTCAACTGTCATGTTTAAAATGCCATTAATAGATTTTCCCAAAATGTATTTGTTTTTGAGTAATATTCCGTCCACACATGGATGGGCCATTTCTGAAACCAGCAGTTATTCTCAAAACCTATATGTCATCCCATATCTATTTAACTTTTAGGGCCCTACACGTATTATTACATGACTTAGCTTACTATCAGATGTATGCTTGCAATTCAATTTTTTTCTAACCTGAAATTGCTTATTTGACCAATCATAGGTAGCAGCGGTGGCCGCAGTAGTAGACTTTTCGGTCTCCTGATCAGTCGCCGAGCGCTGTGCGGGTTCGAATCCCATCCCAAGATAATTTCTTCGCTATGGATGTTGTGATTGTCCGTAGGTGGTAGATGACTCTCACTGTCGAATGCGGAGGGACCACCCAGCGGATCCCGTAGGCGGGGCCAGAATGTGTGCATGTTGCATGCACACGTGTTCCCTCGCAAGAGTCCGTGTGGCGTTCCCCCCTTTGCCCTGTATCCCCCTCTAGCCCCACGGTTTAGGCTTTAGGCCTTCGTGGTGGTTGGAGTATAAAAAAAATCAACGTCGTTACTCGTATCTATAAAGCTTACTTACTCTCCAGTCAGCGTATAAGGTACATAAAATTTAAATCTGGACATTCTTTTTCGATAAGCAAGAAGAGCGCCATGAGCAGCTAATATAGGACGGACATCTGATACAGTTTTGGGTACACTGCGAGAACCAGTATGAAGCTCGTCAGAATTTTTTTACACTTGCTTGCTGTTGAAAAGAAAAGGTTTCTTTGCACTACTAATCTTGAGCTATCCAGTTTTGAAATTACCCCACCTGTACATGACATGAGCAGGGGCAGATTATACTAACGCTTTATTAAAATTTAACACCTCCAAAAGATATGTAATTTTTCCCCCTTTCATTCCGCCACTGGTTCAATTTGCAAAATCTAAAAAACCAATTTTTTATTATAATGGTAATCTTTTGTAGATATTTGAGAAAAATTCGGTGATATTTTCCAGTTATAGATAGGCCAGGTATTACCTAACAGACAAACAAGCCATAGCAAATCAAATTCGCACCTTATCATTATTACAATATTAAATTCGCCTCTTACAATGCTAAGTAAAGAGGGCCTTTTTGTGCATACCACATAAGAATACCCTTTTCAGAAGACAAATGGATAATAATTTCCTAGAAGAATCATTTTCATACCACTATTATCAAATTAACATCAAGCTGTTTGGAAAAACCGTCCCGTACCGATATTTTTTTATAAGTAGATGCTACTTAAGAAACTTTCTATATTCTATGTCCAAAGTAAGCATATATCCCGGAGACATATTCTAGGATACTTTATTTTAAAAATGTTGCTGGTGTAACTGAAATGTGAGCGAAGCTTAAAAACATCATACACGATCCAACTATTTTTTAATTCTGATTGCAGTCTTAAGAGGAATCATGGAATTAGGCAAAAATGATTAAAACATACTTAAAGGAAATGTCATTGAAGGCTACGGCTCCGATGCCACCTCCTCTTGACTCCAGATGTACTCCCTTAGAACCTTTGATCTCAAGGCTCCGTGTGGGAGATTCCAGTCTGAAACAAAAGAACTACTTTTCAGTACACTGATGTAAACATAATCATTCAGCTTCTAATACATATTATGCTAATTATGGTCATCTATGCTGTCAAATCCTACCAAATGCAATGTACCGGGTTTTTGACAGGCTTTCGCCTCTGGTAGCACTCTCAGCACTCTCTGGCAACATAGAATACAGTGTGAGTTTTAGGTGTCCAATACGCTTCCTACACTAAAAATATGCTACTCTGTATATGGTGTGACATATAATGGCGTGGCAACACAAGAAAAATCTTTTTCGTATGCCTATTGGCGGAAAAGTACTATAATAGCGAACATTCTCGAAAATGAGATGGATGTTTTATCACATGTACATTAAGAAAAACCATGTTAGTCAGTCTGTCTGTAGGTCTATCCGCTACCCAACTAGCAAAGTAGTGCTATAAGCTTTTGGTAAAAGAACCGTTCAGCCATAAAACCTCTCTATTCTTGTTGCCTGAACACCAAAATGCTGGCTTAATGTTGAGTGGAATGCAAATTTGCTTTCTGCAACATATTTGCTCTAAAATGAGGTGTTTAAAATATTCTTATAGCATAGTTGCACAACACCTTATGGGACAAATTTTTAACTGATGCATAAACGTTTATACAACTATTTTATATGGCATATTTGCAGGTTAGTCAAAATGGTTGTGTTGTGGCATCCATGGTAACGTTTATAAAACAAACCCGAGCCTTTCTGTTTTGCTGTGCAAATTTACTACTTTAGCCAACAAATTGCTCCCAACGGAAGCACTTATACAACTGTTGTTTAGTAACTGCTAGATATGTTGGTATACAACTTCACCATAACCTAACTTTCTGCTGTCCTATTTTAGTTAAAATGCCATAACTAATGTTTTAAGACAAACAACGCATGCATATTGGTTCAAAATGTTTTATCAACTGTTCAAACAGAAGATATAGATCTGGTACAAATTCTGGGTGAATCATTCGACTCTGTCGGTATTTCATTTCAGACATGTGTCAAATTGTTGTATAACACCTGCAGGCAACACCAAAATATTCTAATAACCTAAAGGCATCATGGACGATGCCTTGATTATACACAACCACCCGCCATATTGGGCAAACATTTATTCCTCTATTTGATATTAAATAATTATGTTTCAGTTCGAAAGTACAGATATAAAGTGATAAACATTAGTGTAATTGTGTCTAAATATAGGACTTGTGGAAGATTTAACGCAGATAAGTCCAGTTTTCCATCTTAAAAATCTAGACATACTTTTGATCATTATCAAAATATGAATCAAACAGGAAGCCCGTAGAATTTGCGTAACTACTTTGCACGGTAATCCTATATAGCCCTATATCATAGTGTAGAAGTTTATCATATACCTGTATATTCTTCACTTCGTCTATACAATACATAAGAAATAGTTTGGTTGCAATAAAGTATAATCACGTAACAGAATAGTTGTATAGTTGACAAAAACTGAATCTTGCACTCACGCAAATGTTCTATAGCGGCTGCAAGAGGCTTACACTTTTGTTGTATAACTGTTACCTGCAGCCCTTATACAACCTCTTAAATGACTGACGTGTCCTATTAGGTATTCCGCTTGTATAGCTGTTCTAAGAGGGTTTTGCCAATATTCTTACAGTATACAATGCTGTGTAAGGAATACTGTATAATCATTCTTGCAACTCTAATAGGAGTAATAATTGTTAGTTGGGTAGTCTTATAACTCTGCCTATAACTTGAGAAGTACAGCTCGGATTTCGATGAAATTTTTAAACAATGTTGCTACTATACCAAGAGGGCAAATGCATTGTAGTTTTTGGTCCAGTGGCGGCAGAAAAAAAGGACTAAAACAAAAATTAAAAATCGCTCAATCCTTATTTTTTGACGTTTGAGGGTCTTAATCAAAAAAATTAAGGTAAAAGAACTTTGGAGGTGAAGTTTGTAGGGAGGTGGGGAGGATTTATTTCAATTTTTTAAATTAGTACATTTATACGCTCGAAATCTTTCTATTAGACATATTTCACACATCACAGATTTCTCTGAACATTAGCCCTTAAAACTTCTTAACTTCTAAAAATATTCTCGGCAGATGGACCGCGTACCTATCCGCCAAAGCTACGGTGTGTTCCGTTATTCTGGTACGGTATCACGTATTTCTGCTGCGTCACAGCATAGTGTTTCCTATGCTCTGACCTCACTGCCACGTCTGACCGAGTTAAGTTTCGGGGAGAGGCGACGTTTCCAGATGCATTACTGGTAGGGCACGGAAATAATGTATATGGACTAATTGTATGGACTTGTCTGACTGCCTTTTTTCTCAGAGAGTCTAGATGAACATAATCCTATATGAACTGACAACGGCGTTGCGTGGGAAGTGCAGAGTCAACCAGCTTGACGCCATTTTTTCAATGGAGCTTCCTGCCAGAACCAGTGTACATCAGTTTCTTTGGATTCATCCATTATTACTTTAAATAAACCGCGAAATTTCAATTCTTTCAAATGTAAATACTATAATATTACCGAAAAATACTTTAAAAATGGTTTATTCGTCAATGACGCAGTTTTAATGGCTTCATGTGAACCCCAAAGTCTGAGACATATAGTTTTTGCAATGACTTCAACTTAGTTACTATAGATTATGTCTCAGGTATCATTATTTCAATTTAATCTCAAGAAACTGGGTCTGACGAGATCAGCATAGAAATGATTTAGTCGTGTATTCCAAAAGCATTCAATCATCTAATCAATGTTTGTTTGGAAATACGAATCTTCTCAAGTTTGTGGAAAGAGGCCTCTAGCAAAGAATAACAACCCAGTAGAACACACAAAAATTGTCCTGTAGCTACATCGACATCAGTGCACGTAACTGATGAAATTATTTCTATACTCATATTTATATTGTACTAGTGTTATTGGATTTCTCTAAAGCATTCGATACAGTTAACCATAACATTCTCCTATTCAAATTAAAATACTACGGACTTTCTGTTGTTTTTCTGTTTTTTTTATTTTTTAAAATCTTAACTAGACAAAAGCAAGCAACGTGTGGGAACAAGTGGAGGAATTTCTGCCAGCGCTGATGTTGTTCTGGCTTACCACAAGGATCCGTACTTGGTCGCTCGTTCTACTACTAAGAGTTTTGCAATGTCATTCTTTCTTAAACCCGACTATGAACTTTTGAAAGGACGATTGATTTGAGGGTAAATAACGTCCATATTCCACTGGTCGGACTTGCAAAAAGTTTAGGTATTACTTTAAACGTAAATCTTAAGACTTCATCACCACGACAGTAATATATTGAAAGCTCCTATATTCCAATTTGAAGACTCGAAAGAAATTAGTAAAGATATTGGTTATGTTTAAACTGCTCTACTGTTTCATCCTGAGTTATCCTTAACAAAGACCAGATTGCAGAAAATTCAAGCTGTCGTTTTGTTTTCGGACTTCGTAGGTACATTTGTGAGTTGGAAAGGCTGAAGCTCAAAAATCTTTTTGACTTTTTAAAATTATTTTTTATACACAAAATACTCATCAAAAAGATCACAGTTCGATATTCCTCTTCACAGTAATTCATTGTATCAAAAACCTTTTACGTACAATACTGTTCAGTTTATACAATTCACTCAACAAACAAGAAGGTTTACCTGCTTTTAAAAAATCGATTAGAAGACAGTTTGCGATGCAAAAATCTATCAGTGCTCAAATGATTACGTTTTTATTCTTTAATTCCTATTCATTCGTTTATGTTTCTATTGTTAGTGTCTTATTTCTGGCCTGCTATGCATGCCAGAGCTATTCTAAGTGGAAGACTAGCCATCAAGCCAAGCTTCTCCATAATGTGGAAGGTAACCAATAAAGCCACTTTATTATTATCATTTAGCAACAGTAGAGTATAGAGTGGATATACGTATAGCAAACAACCAAGTCTGTTCAGTCACTTTTGAACTACACCTAACCCCTAGTTCCATTCGGAATGACCAAAGGCTAACACATTCAGTACACGACTATCGAGTTTCAGACCGGACAGTGCAGCGTTAGTTGGAAATCGCCGTTGGCAGGAATGGAGTTGCCCTGTAAAATATGTTAGTTCGGAATTGAATTAGGTGTCTAATACGTATTCCGCATTACCTACTTAATATCTAAATCCGCAGACAGACTCCCGACACGGTCGCCGTACTCTGCGAATGTCGCCGGTGTGTATTTTCCATTAGTATGGAGCTGCTAGAGAGTTCTCTATATCTCACTCAAACATCCATGGGCGGAGACACTTAGAAATGTATGGAAATATAAAAGTATGCTATATCTGATGGAATGCATAGGCGACTGAATCTGCGAGAACGATGGTATAGTGTAAACTCGAAATACTGATAGAGTTGTGAGATTTGCCCATTGGCGAGGTAGTATTTTAATCACGAGAAAGTTTGAAAATAAAATACTATGTTTTTTTGATGTTACACGAATGCTACATCACAAAAAACCATGTCACTAATTTTCATCGGTCTGTCTGTCTGTCGGTCTCTCTGTCCGCTAGTCCTATCTATAATGCGAAAAGTACCACCCCGATTTTACAGAAATTTTGACACGTGGTTAATTATCTGACGATGACAGGAAATAATTATTGTAGTATTTGAAAATCGATTAAGTAACAGAGCGACGAGCAAAAGACGAAAAAAAGTAAAAATATCTGAAGCTTCATTATTTGACGTTTGAGATCTTTATGCTCATGCTTCAATTTCATTGAGGGCTGGTACTTTTAGAGTGGGGAGGAAATATCTTCTCAATTCTATCGCATGAGTGAATTCATACGCTTCTAGGCCCGGTAATTCTCCGCATCTTTGAGATATATTTCACACATATTTTTCCCCATATATAGTATTTGGCCTTAAGATCACGGTTTTGTGCTTCTGCTAATTTGGTCTGACGTTTTGTAATGTTCCTGAAAATGTTAACTGTATTTATGTCTATTGGGTTTAATGTTTTGCAATATACACCATGCCTTAATTGAGTCGCACCTAAGGTATGATATATTAGCAGGGGTTCGTTCAGCATGTCTAATGTACTTAAACCAAAAAGTTTTACAGAGAACTGTTTTAAAAATTATGTTCGGAAAATCAAAATTATATTCAACAAAGGATTTATATAACGAAACAAAATGATTTGATATCAATCAAATTTATTTTTAACATATCACCCATTATCACAAAGTTGTCAGTGCGCGCGATAAAATCACACATTGCCATGATACAAGATATAAATTACGAGCAAAAACTGTCCCTAAAACAGCATAAAACCATAATGAAGCGATCTTTCCTCTATTTGGCTTTAAAATTATATGAACACATGCCCAAAGACTAATACACATAATTTTAAAAAGAAATTATCAGAATGGATATCCGCAATAGAAAGATAGCACATTATTGAATTCCTATTAAATATTCCTTAAAAATTATCATCCCCTACATATACACCTATTTGATATAAATTTTTCTTTAAGTTTCTTTTAGATTTTTTGTTTTGATTATGAAACATCTTCCAACATACGGCTGAGCCATGCATTGTCCTTCTATGGACTAAAACATTTATTTACCCTTTCTATGTTGTTACTGCTCTTATATAATAGAGTAAATGTCTACTAACACTACTACTACCATATCTTTCCAGAGAAGCTACACGGTACTCTAAAACCGAATCAATCCCAGTACACAACGAAACGAAACAAGGGCGGAAAGTGAAGAAGAAATAATGATTGGTCTACCATAAAATAAAATTCTGCTTCTAATATTTATCATAAGAAAGAGCAGAAGTGCAACAGTAATTTCAAAGGACACACCGCTACCAAACGATTCCCTAAATTCATTCAGACAAAGCACTGGAAAATTGATCCGTTCAGCAAACCAAAAGTAAATAAGTTTTATACTAACTATAAGTAAAAGAAAACTACGCATCAACATAAATTACAAAAATAACAGAACAAATGAGTTGCTCTTCAATACTGAATAACCGATGGTTTATCATATGATTAAAGCATCCCATAAACCGGCGCGAAATAATCGCGGCGAAGTATTCGCAACGAAATTCAGAGCGAAATTCGCAATCTGTTTCGCCTGTTTATTCATACCAAAGCGTCTTATTCGCTCCGTGAACGTGAAGGTTTCGACAGGTTGCGTACATTTTATTTTTGCCTTTTGCAATGAGCTCGTCTTCAGAAGAAGAGGAGGCACTTCTATTTCTTGCTTTAGAAGAGGAACAAACTGCACGGTAAGTTATGTTTATTTAACGCCATTTGATAGTTGGGTATGTATTAAGTTTAACGAAGTACATAAAACAAATATTTTCAATTTTGTTTAGGAAACGAAGGAAGTGGGTACATGATATTAACTTGGAACGAAATAAATTTGGGGAATACCATACCTTGATGCCACAACTTCGGCTGGATGAACAGCGCTTTTACGTATATTTTAGAATGACTCCAGAGTGTTTCGATGAAATATTGAACTTGGTGAAAGATGAAATACGAAAATCTGACACAAATTATCGTGAAGCTATTTCGCCAGAAGAACGACTTGCTATTACACTCAGGTAAAAAAATTATACGTTATGTATTAAAATTAGTAGGCTTATCGAATACGAAAACTTTAGGGATCGTGAAATAAATATTTTATTGAAATAATTGGACTACATGTTGCCACTAGGATTAAATGTTGCTAAATAATTCGAGGCAGAATTTGCCTCCTCTGTTGTTTATATTATTGGAGTAAACCCAGTGCCGCTTGGGAAGGACGACATACTACTATCATACATACTTGCAGAATTCTGGGTAGACGCTGAAGACATTTCTTCAATATGTTCAAATTCTTCGTGCGCTATTAATTAGGCTATTTTTAGTTTTATTCGGGCTTGACGCTTTAAGGGAAGTGTTTTCACAGTCTGTGCATGTGCCAAGAAAAGTGAATCAATGGCCTCGTTCTCTTTTTTAGGTTTTTTACCCTCAAAATAATTAATGAGCTGTTGTACAGACGAAGATGGTGGTTCATAGCGTTTTCTGCTCGTTTTATATTTTGGTGTAGTTGCAGTCTGCGGAAAGGTGTGCCCTGGAGTAGTCACTGCTGTAGTGTTCAATGAAGAAGGTGGTGCTGTCTGTGTTGCCGAGGCGTTCTGTGCATCTTCTGCATCTACATCAGCATTTCCATCTTCTCCATGGCCGCGGTCTTCCAAATTTTCGGTTTATACATTTCCAGCCCTTTCCTGATATATATTTGAGTTAAATTCGGCAGTCTCATAATGTATGACGTCAATATCTTTCACATTAGACGACGTTTTGGCAAATGCCAAAAAAGGACGGAAAAATTCCATGTAGTCAGCCCACTGCCATTTCTTTATGTTGCCCACTGCTTGGCCGGTCTTTGGTTTGGTAGATTTTATATATTTTGCAAATGTGTCTCTGATATTCTTCCACCTTTTTTTTACTTCATCACCTAAAAACGATTTTTTTATAGATTCCTTGCCACTGGTGACACCTTCTATACCATTGGGCATAGCTTTCGAGTTGGCTTTACAACAGTGAGTGCAATCGTAACCGAAGTCTGTGAAGCGATATGCAGACATATGGAACATATATATTTACCAGAACCAACAGAGAATATATGGAAAAAATGTGCTGAAGAATTTGAAAATAGATGGCGATTTCCCAATTGCATTGGCAGCGTGGACGGTAAACATGTAACAATCAAGAGACCTAACAACAGTGGCTCCAATTACTGGTGCTATTTACATAAATATTCAATAGTACTTATGGCCATTGTTGGCCCGGACTATAAATTTATATGTGTTGATATTGGTGGTTTCGGAAAAAATAGTGATGGGGTATTTTCGAAACCTAAAACATGGGAAAACGATTTGAACAAAATTTAATGAGTGTCCATGCACCTAGATTTTTCCCTGGGCAAAATGAAATCTGCTCGTACGTCTTAATTGGTGATGAAGCATTTGCTTTAAAACCATACCTTATGAGACCATTTCCTTATAAGCAGACTTTAACAGACGTCAGAAAAGAGAAATACAATGTAAGACTTTGTCGAGCTAGAAGGGTCGTGGAAAATGCGTTTGGTATTTTGTCTCAAAAATGGCGAATATTTTACAGGCCATTAGAAACTAAAGTAGATACTACTAACTGTATGGACTTGTTCGACTACCTTTTCTCGCAGAGGGTCTAGTTTTTGATGAACATAATCCTTTATCAGCTGATAACGGCGTTGCGGGGGAAGTGCAGAGTCAACTAGCTTGATGCCATTTTTTTAATGGAGCTTCCTGCTAAAGCAAGTGCAGATCAGTTTCTCTGAATTCTTCCATTATTACTTTAAATAAACCGCGACATTTCAATTCTTTCAAATGCAACCACTATAAAAGGACCAAAAAATACTTTAAAAATGGTTTATTCGTCAATGACGCAGTTTTAATGGCTTCATGTGGAACTCAAATTCTGAGACTTATATGCTTTTGCAATGACTTCAACTTAGTTACTATAGATTATGTATTAGGTATCATTATTTCAATTTAATCTCAAGCAACTGGGTCTGATGAGATCAACATAGAAATGATTAAGTTGTGTATTCCAAATGCGTTAAATCATCTAATAAATATTTGTTTGGAAAGACAAATATTCCCAAGTTTGTGGAAAGAGGAATCTAGCAAAGAATGATAACCCAACAGAATACAAAGGTTTAAGGCCAATTACTATATTGTGTACTGTATTGAAAATATTGGGAAAAATTATTCTGTAGCTACATCGGCATCAGCGCACGTAACTTTTGGAATTATTTGTAATTTGGATACTCATATTTTTTATACTGTACTAGTGATATTGGATTTCTATAAAGCATTTAATACAGTTAAGCATGACATTCTTCCATCCAAATTAAAATACTACGGAGTTTCTGACGTTCCTATGTTTTTTTTGTTTTATAAAACCTTATCCAGACAATAGCAACAAGCCAAGGAGCTTCTGCCAGCGCTGATATTGTTCTGGTGTACCACAAGGATCCGTACTTGGTAAGTAACGTCCATATTCCACTGGTCGGACTTGCAAAAAGATTAGATGTTATGTTATGAAAAAATGTGCTGAAGAATTTGAAAATAGATGGCGATTTCCCAATTGCATTGGCAGCGTGGACGGTAAACATGTAACAATCAAGAGACCTAACAACAGTGGCTCCAATTACTGGTGCTATTTACATAAATATTCAATAGTACTTATGGCCATTGTTGGCCCGGACTATAAATTTATATGTGTTGATATTGGTGGTTTCGGAAAAAATAGTGATGGGGTATTTTCGAAACCTCAAACATGGGAAAACGATTTGAACAAAATTTAATGAGTGTCCATGCACCTAGATTTTTTTCTGGGCAAAATGAAATCTGCTCGTACGTCTTAATTGGTGATGAAGCATTTGCTTTAAAACCATACCTTATGAGACCATTTCCTTATAAGCAGACTTTAACAGACGTCAGAAAAGAGAAATACAATGTAAGACTTTGTCGAGCTAGAAGGGTCGTGGAAAATGCGTTTGGTATTTTGTCTCAAAAATGGCAAATATTTTACAGGCCATTAGAAACTAAAGTAGATACTACTATTCTAATTGTACGTACGGCATGTATTTTACACAATTTTTTACGAAGTAACAGTGGCGATGACAAATATTTTCAATTCTTAGATCCCCCAGAACCCGTGCTTGGAGCTTTTACTGATATAGCAAATGATCCTCCGCGGGCAGCAAGGCTAGCATTTTCTATATAGAATATATATAGAATGTTCGTTTTCACATTTGTGGAGACTGTAAATTATTTAACAAGTTAATAAAAAATATTAGGTACATACCAATTGTATTTAATTCTTTTCCTATTTCCATCCAAATCTTGTCTTTCTTTCTCACATTCCTGTATTCATCGTTCGACAAATCATACAAACAAGGATACTTTTTCACTATTTCTATCAATAATTCCGTTTTTGCCATTGCGAATTTTTGAAGAACGGCGTCAAAAACGCGGTCAAAGGCGAACTGAAATACGCCGCGATAAAAACACTGGAACAATCGCATTCGCTTCGCACAAGTCTGAGCCTGTCCGTAAACCGCCGCGTTTTAATCTGATCGCGAATTCATCGCCGCGAAATTTTTGCAGCCAAAGCGAATATTTCGCGCCGGTTTGTGGGATGCTTTACTCAAAACCATTTCAACTTGGTTCTGAGGTATAATTTATTCCAAATGAAAGTATTATCAGCTCTTAAAATGATTGTATATATTATTCGCCGGGGGCGGAGTACATAGTGGGGTTACCTGAATCAATTGCCGCGTATGCAGTTGATAAACAGTGTCAGATAGTGGAATATAGGCTCTTTGGCGAAATCTTTATGTAGGGTCAACTGAGGGCTGGCAAAGGTTCAAATCACGAATACTAGAGATGGGAGGTAAGACTGCGTAAGAGATACATGTATTCGTATGAAACCAATGATGAGATTTTCTGAAATTTAGTGGGCGTAGAACATGGTGCGGAGCGTCTGCGTACTGAAGAATGTCAACATAACCTGCGGCAACCTTTTTGTGCATTTCACTAACGCTTCGCTATGCATTACTTTTGCTTAAAACTCATCCGGACTGTCAAACTTGGAGTTGTTCACAGTCACGATGACGGCAACAGAGACAGACGCCACATGCGCAGAACCTAAAATTCTTTCTGCGCAGTGTACACACGAGAGAGATGTCTTATGTGCAGCACATGAAATTTATTTGCTGCGCAGTGTACCAACGCACTCCAACGTCGATATTTTTGGCTTCACCATGAGTTTAACCTCCTATCTCTAGTATCTCTCTCATAATCTTCATTATTATCCGTATTAACAAATATTTCTGTGAATAGCAAAAAATTGAACGAAAGCATCGCACGTTCTGAGGTTCCCTCAGAAGAATTCGGCACAAGATATTGCACAGGCAGTGACAACTTGATGGTGTGCTTCAGACTTTTAGTTAAAGGTAAATTATTCATCTCTGGCTCGCCGTTTTCCTATTGTCGTAACTAACTTGTGAATTGGTAGGTGCATTAGGTGTATTTTCTAAGGTCTTCGAGGATACGTCTATGGCTGAAGTAGGGAGAGTAATGCAGATTAAAAGTAAATGTCTGTCGCATAGCGAAACGGATCACTCTGCACTCTGCCACCAAATAGGGTTTTGGCATTCTTATTAACATTTATTTGAGGTGGATGTAAAAATTATGCATCGGAGATACGGCGCATTCATCCCTGAGATAATATGTTGAAGTGGTTTAGTGTATTGATATGTCTTTCCTCAAGTATATCAGGTATTTGTTATAACGATTTCACATAATACAGTGGTGTGCAATGCTTTAGATTAACGTGAGGTGAAATTATATATATATATATATATATAGATATATATATAAGAATAAGTATCCGTATTCAAATAAAGTTGCATAGTTTGGTGTTAAATTCGAATCCCCTGTGGTAGTTGCTGGCTCAGGGTAAACATTCAGTATGAGGTTAACTTGTTTTAACTATTCGTTACTCTCATCCCAACAAGTACAAACTATACAATACAATAATATCACTGATCAACAGCCAAAAAATATCCTGAATAAAATCAACAAAATATTACTATTTTTAATGTGCTAAAACCGGAATGAAACTTATTTTTTCAATATTAGTTCAAGTTTTAGAGATACGGTAATTATATGTGTTCCTGCTGTGACAGTGTTAATATACTGTAATTCACAAGAATGCACGTGCTACCTGTTTATATTCGGCAAGGAAAGATGATGTTATCAGCATGATTGTGTTACGTTATACATACGTGTACATTATATTGTTTTATATTAGCCATTTTTTCCTCAGTTGGCTGACAGCGTTCATGCAAGATGTCTCGAAAGTGTATAAACAATCCAGATCAGTTTTGTTACGTGTGTGGTGATGTGACTTTTGCGTCTCAGAGACGGTCCATTACTCCACTAATAACAAAGGAATATTAGCTTTATTTCGGTTGTAAACTAGGTGATCAAGACAAACAGTGGGCACCCCATCATCTGCTGTAATACATGCGCTTCAAGTCTGAGGAGCTGGTTAAATGGCAAAAAACGGTCTATGCGCTTTGCTGTCCCAATGGTTTGGAGAGAGCCTACATATCATATCAATGATTGTTACTTTTGCATAGTACCTTGTGTTGGACAAGCCACAGGTATGTCCAAGAAAAAAAAATCGGTTATTAACTACCCAAACATACCATCTGCGATGAGACCTGTGCCTCACAGTGACGAAAATCCTATTCCAAAACCCCCAGAATCCTACACTTGCGAATCAGAACACGAATCAGATCATGGCGATCGAATGATTCGTCAGGAAGAAGATATGCCATCAACGTCAAGAAATCCTGATTTTATACCGAGCACGTCATGCCACCAACCGCACAAAATAACACAGTCAGAATTAAATGATCTTGTAAGAGATTTAGGACTACCAAAATGTAGGGCAGAGTTACTTGTTAGAAGACGATGTTTCGGTATGTGTTTTTCGTAAACGCCACAAATACTTATAACCATTTTTCAATATGGAGAATAACTTGGTTTTCTGCAGTAACATTAACGGCTTACTGGCGGCTTTAAATATAAACTATAACCCAGAAGGATCTAGATTGTTTATAGACAGTTCAACATTGAGTTTAAAGGCAGTGTTATTGCATATTGGAAATATTGTACCATCTCTTCCTGTAGGGTATGCAGTTCACATGAAAGAATCATATGACAATATGAAGTACCTATTGACATGCATAAAATACGATGAGCACCAATGGCATATTTGTGGCGATTTGAAAGTTGTTGCACTTTTACTTGGGCTGCAGCTAGGCTACACAAAGTTTTGCTGTTTTTTGTGTGAATGGGACAGTCGGACAAAGGCACTTCATTACACCAGACAAAACTGGCCTGTTCGTCAATTCCTAGAGCCAGGTCAAAAAAATGTACAGCATATGCCATTAGTAGATTCGAAAAAAATTTTGTTACCACCATTGCATATCAAGTTGGGCCTAATGAAAAACTTTGTCAAGGCATTAGATAGAGATGGGTCAGCTTTTCAATACCTGTGTCAGAAATTTCCAAGACTAAGTAAGGCAAAGGTTGAAGAAGGTATTTTTGTTGGGCCACAGATTCGAAATATTTTGAAAGATACACAGTTTGAAAACACTTTAACAGGTATTGAAAAAGCTGCTTGGAATGATTTCCGTCTGGTGGTCACTAATTTCTTGGAAAGTAGAAAAGCTGACAACTATAAAACCCTTGTCAAAAATATGCTGTCATCGTATCAAAAGATGGGCTGTAATATGTCTCTTAAGATACATTTCCTACACTCACACCTGGACTTTTTTCCTGACAATTGCGGAGCCGTAAGTGATGAGCACGGCGAACGTTTTCATCAGGATATTTCAACAATGGAAGAAAGGTACCAGGGAAAGTCGAATCCTTCCATGCTTGCAGACTACTGTTGGACTCTTGGTAGAAATGCTCCAGAAACGATCCATAAAAGAACAGCAAAAAGACAGCGCATATAGTACTTATAAGTATATGAATCTTGTTACTTTTTTTAATATATCCTTAAAAATAAAAAGTTTTTTTTCTAAACCGCAACTAATTTTTTTATTTCATTGTCATTTTTGGATTCAGCGCCCCAAAATTAACAAAGAAGTGCACTTTTCCCACAAGATACAATTAAAAAACTAAAATTTGTTGTCCAGTGTTTAACTGTGGATGTTTTTTCTACTTACTACGCTAAATAGATATATGTACATCACAGGAAACCATAATGCTCATTTCCATCGGTCTGTGTGTCTGTCCGCCAATCTTTGGCCCGTCTATATTTTGTAAAATATGTACCCCTTAGATTTGGACGAAATTTTTACACAAGGTTACTACTATGTGAAGGACGAAGAAACTTTGTAGTTTTTGAAACTCGGCTCAGTTGATTATTCATACGCTCCCAACCTCGGTACTAGATATTCTCCACACATCATTATCTATTTCGTACATTTGCCTTAAATTAAAACCTTAGAATGATGACAGATGTTTTCAATACGCGTCTCTAATCAAATCCAAGCGAATAACCAAAATTTCTGTGTTTTGTGCCGCGGTTATAATATGGTTCGAGATGACACACGGGTTGATGACGTCGGTTACACGAATCGCTTGAACGCGTTGGTTTTAACCGCGGTTTTGTTGCAAGTTGTTTATTTTAGAAAAGCGCGTATATAATCTCTGATTATTTTTATTATCACTTAGTAATCGGTGCTTTTTCGTCTACAACTGTAAATATATGGAAAGTTTAAATAAGAAACCTTTCATAATATTCATGGGAGAAATGTTTTTTTCAGATTTTTTTTTAATGATGGGACCATGGCTTTGTAGCTATGATAACTTTCAATTCTCTAAATTTTTCCGCATGTCAAAGAAAACATTTATTGATTCAGCAGAAATGATGAAAAAAGAAATTAGCAAAACCGTATACAGGTGGATATCATTTAGTGAGTTTATATGGCCATATTTTAATATTCTTGTGGTATATGGCTACACAGGATACGTTGTTAAGCATATGAACTACATTTAAAATGTCCCCAACAACCGTAATGAGTATAACTAATAAGGTGCTCCACTTTATGGTAAAACTGAAGTCAGCCTGTATCATTTTTCTGAAAAATGAAGCTGAAGTACAATAACAATATCCAATACCCGGCAAAATTCTAACTTGTCACATTTCAAATAATAACCAGAAACATAAAACTACTCTTGAGTTGGGTAAATACCACAGTTTTGCGGTGATAACTATGACATATAACAGCTGATTCGTGACGTCACGGATCTTATAACCAAACTGATAACTACACTCGCTTGAACGGATTGGTAAATACCAACCCAAAATGGTAAATACCATTTCCATTTGGTTATCCGCTTGAATTTGATTTCTGTTTCTGCTATTAGGGTCTACCCTCGCGCGTGGCGGTCTTTTTGATTGGCCTGCCAGTACTGCAGCGGAGCCGCGCTGAGCGCCGCTGCCTTGTGCGGTCAGGTGGAGAAAGGAGCGTCGTTGCCAGATGGACAGTACTACCGGTAGGCCAGGGAAAGAGTAGATATGTCTGACTGTCTTGATGGTTCACTCTCACTGTAAAACAAGTTCGTAACTAACTTTTTTCTCAGAGGGCTTGTTATAAACATACTAATTTATTAACTCATGACGGACTTGTGTGGGAAGAGCAGAGTGAACCTACCAGACGGCATTTCTTTTTGTCATACTTTCATTGACGCGTCGTTTTACGGATCGCTATATTCCAAGGTAAAATTAATAACGAGTTCCTTAGAATTTCCCATGATTATTTCTTTTATTATAATTAAGAAGCATCAGACTTTATATATGTATTTCATCAAGCTTATTCATTTTCTTATATACCTCAAGTGATTTAGTTTTTCAAAGGGGGCTTGGAAGTCTGCAAACACAAAAATTACGAGCTGCGAGCAGTCTGTAATGAATGAAGTCTAGACGTCCATCGGTTGCCAATATTGTGATTTTATAAAACTAATTTCAGCCATCAGCATTTCTCCACTGCTTTGTCCAAGTCTTGTCCAAATCTTGGCAACCAGTTACAAAGTTGTCAGTTAAAAGGTATAATTGTAGTGAGCGTTCTTGGCGGTTACGTCATTAACGCTATATGAAATAAGTGAACAGATCGAGTCTCCGGGGAGTCTATGGGCAGAACACAGCACAGACTAATCTTCAGAGCATCTGCTACTCTCTCCAGTACGCATGAAGTGGGTAACAGGGGACCGCTGTTTTCATTCTCTTCCTGGACACACTAATAAATTTAGCACGAGCTGTCGGCTTTCTCTGTATTTCCGGGCATTATAGAATTTTTTATTGAAGATTGATAACAGGACGAATTGCACGCCGATGAAGTTGTCACTCTGAAATGTGATTGAACGGCACTCATACGTAACGACAAAGTTTTCGAGACGGAGAAACACAAATAAAAAACGAATGCTACTGAGCTTACCGAACAAACGTACACACACATGGGTAGGTTGCATGTGTATGTATGAGGTAGATGGTGATATATAAAGAGATACTGGTAGCCTTACTATGAATAGAAAATAGTTGTAGGTTAATTTGCTTCAATAATTCATTACTGCCAAATGCAGTCTACCAACAAATACAATACAGTAATCTACTACGCCACTGGGCGAGGAAGTATATTAATCGCGAACAAATGAGATACTATGTTCTTTCTATGATCACGGAAAACCATATCGCTCATTTCCGTCTGTCCATATCGCCCGGATTTGGACAAAATTTTTACACAAGGTTGCTACCATTCCAAGGAGTAAAAAGCTTTGTAGTTTTTGAAGCTCGGTTCAGTGGTAGTGGAGCTGGGGGTAAAAACACGAAAATATAAGAATCGTCCAAACTTCATCGTTTGACGTGTCAGAAGGTCGTGATTATTTTCACACAACTTTTTGCAGATGTTAAAAATGGGGGGTTGGGGGTTGTAAGGTGTGGGTGCTGGTATGTCCCAATTTTTTGATGTTAGTATATTTATACGCTCTCACCCCCGGTAATTTTATGCACCTACGAAATATACTCCACAAATTTGCCTTTCAAACTTAGAATGATGAGAAATATTTTCGATACACGTCTGTTTCTGCTATCTGGGCTTACCGGTGCGCCTGCCGTTGTTCCAAGGACCGTTATATTTCAAGGTGGAATAAACAACAAAATCCTTAGAATTTCCCATGATTAATACGTTTATTATTCTTAAGAAGCAGCAGACTTTATATATATATATATATATATATATATATATATATATGTATTCAAGAGGGGCTTGGAAGTGGGCAAATACTAAAAATAATAAAGTGTAACTGTCCTAGACCTCCATCAGTTGAAATATTGTGAAATTATAGAGATAACCTTAGCCATCAGCATTTCTCCGCTGTTTCGTCGAAATCTTGCGACCGGCCACACAGTTGTCAGTTATCCGTTACGTGTTACGAGTCATCCTGATTTCATTAATATATGTAATAAAAGTGCAACATTAAAACGTTTCTTTCAATGTAATTATCACTCATCAGACATGGATCAAATCTGACTCTAGATGACAACAAACAGCAAGCAATATAACGCAGTGACAAAAAAAGTTGAAAGTTCGAGCTACAATGCAGTCTTGTGACTGCTGCGCTGTCGCTCGACGTCCGACAAGTGCTGACTCAAAACATTTTTATAATTTCCTACTACCTTTAGGGCTTTCCTTTTCAGATACAAGTACGTTCGAAATACGACAGGTAATTTGCGTTAAAAAGCACCGAAAACGTAAAGACGAAATTGCAAAAAGACACTCACTATTATCCTAGTAAGTAATTTCAAGTACCGCCCTGTCACATGTTTTGTTTGTAAATAATATTTGGATTCGATTCAAAAGCACGAGTACTTTTTCCTAATTTTGAAACATTTAGGACTGCCTAGGTCTTCTACTATGGCTATCCAGACGGCTTATCACTATATAAACAAGCTTGCGCAAATCTGATGGACGACGTTCTGAATTCCCTCGCGTTTTATTAATAGGATCTTGAAGACGTTCACAGTGAACTAATATCAAATCAATAACTATGTTATTGTTCTGGGAATGTGCTAATTTCGGTTACTCAAATGTGACTTGCTCATAAACGGGGTCTTATTTGGATAGTGACCCACACAGTACCACAAAACATCATACCTTTTCACGGAGGACGAGAACGGGGTGGAGGCAGGGTCGGGCTGGCGCATTTGGAGTTTTTTTCGGAACTTGATATCTCGGTTATCTTAAAGCTTTGATATTTTTACTGCTAGGAAAAGTTGTTTATTATTGCAAGTCCCATACGCTTTGTAAAGGAAAGGTCTAACTTTGAGAACACCGAATGTATACAGTAAAATTCTACTGCCTCAAAATAGGTACACTTATCGGCATAAACTTACCTCAAGTCATGTCCAGCTTCTGCTCTGACCAACCGAGTTTGAATGGAACCTCTCAAGATTGTGCCCCCCTCTCCTGTAACGTGGAGCGTTTCCGATCCCACAAGCACTTCTTTCCTATTCGCCGAGAATAATAGTGATCCTCGGTCATCCATGATTTTGAAATTATTTGTTAAACATTCTAGTCTATCGTTTTCTGTAACAAAGGAAACAATATTTTTTATATAGCAAGTAGAGAAGCATTATCGTTATTTTTTGTACAAAATGGTGGAAAACTGACGTGTATGTAGTAAAGACTTAAATACAGTGAAATCCATATACCACTGGCGTCGTAATGTGTACGGGAGAGAAGCGCGAGAAGCTGTGGCTTGTCGCGTTGCCATCGGCAGGGTATTACGTATCTTGAAAAGTGACATAATGTCGTTTTTTGACATTATATAGGTTTTTTCCAGAGATTATATAGGTTTTTCTACAAGATGTAAACTTAGCACTAGCTGTTCTACACTTGACGTGTTTCTCGTTCCGTAGCTGTACGAGTTGCCTCAACTTCATGATGCTCCAGCTATCAATGTTTGCATACTAGGAACTATCTAGGCGATAAGTTAACATTCTTTAGTTTTTTTTTGACCTTTTGAGCTTTTTACGTAAACACCTTGCCGCGCACTCCATCTATCATACTCCGTCACATACACATTACGGCGTGACCAAAGTTTGAACCTCACCGTACGTCGCAACATCGAGATTTTAAATGTATGTCGTCGTTACATTTTGGGAATCTGGTATGAACTTTTCAGAGTAACTAGTGAATGTTATGATACAAGTGAAAATAGCAATTAATGTGCTAAAGGTCTACTACTATGGAAGATCCACTGCAATACAAAGTTTATAAAATGTGATACCATTGAAGAGAACTTTATTTAACAGATCTAGAAAAAAATCGGCACTTCCCGTGTATTTGGGTACCTGCTTACACAATCCTATTATCGTGATGACACTATATTCTTAAAGTAAAAGATTACTTACCTAATACTAATCTACTACTTAGGTACCCCTCCTTGTTCCTGGATTTCAAGGTGAGGTTCTTGGTTGATTCTATTACAATGGGCTGGTAACTCCTAGATTTTATACTACTTGCTATAAGGCTGTCTAAAACGAACGCTTTTCCGTCCAGTCTCACTCCTCCTGTTACTATTTTAAGTTGCCCCATTCCTTCCTGTAACAAAATATTCCATATTATTTTTTTATATTGCGCGCACAGCTAGGTAACATACATAACGCTGGCTGAATAGGATTTGTTTGCTTTTCGTCAACCATAACCAACCAAATACCATGTTGTTTCATGCTGTTAAGCAATAATCAGTAAGGTATAAGTCCAGCCGTTTGACGGATGAAAGAAAGGAAACAAGTACATCTGGGTCTACTGAAAAGCTCAGTAGCCAAAGCCAAATTTCTCCAAATTGCTGGAGATCATATTGGATGATAGAATTTACTTCGCAGTTCATAGACATATAGCAAGGATTTCTTACTAAAAGATCCACAGTAACTAATTTAACAATCGTTACTTAGTTGAATGTGTCGATCGCGAGGTCAACAAGATGTAATACCTATACACAATAGTGATTTTGCTAAGGCGTTCGATATGGTATGGTATGGCAGACTTTTAAATAAGCTTTGTGATTATGGATTCCATTCATCAGTTTTAGCACTCATCCAAACTTATATTTATTTATTTATATATTGATGAAAGGAAGCAATTTGCTACTTTCAATGGCTTTACCGTACCAGTATGTAACTAAATCGGAAGTGCCTCAGGGTTCAATCCTTGGTCCTTTATTGTTTACCTTATCAATTGATGATGTTGCTCAATATTTAGGATGTAATGTTTGCGGAAGATTTAAAATTATTCAGGATTATTCAATCTAAGGCTGATTGTATTGCATTTGGGCGGGATATTGATGCTTTAGTAGCTTGGTGTGAAGTGTAGTTAGCTTTTCGAAGAAAACGTCTGTTTGTAACATTAATTATAAGACTGGGGATGTTTACGTAAATCGTTGTGACTCATTTAAGGATTGGGGTGTAGTTTTTGACCATAGGATTCCAGATAGCTCAAAAGGTGAGCGAAGCTTTACAAGCGTACGGTTTTTTTCTGAGAAACTGCGTAAGCTTCAGCCACCCAGAATCGCTGTTGGTTTTGTATTCTGCATATCGTCGGACATCTGACAATACCTGCTATATGCAGGAACCGTAATTTTACAGGGACGAAGAAAACCTTATCAATTTTATACTACCGGCCTTATTAAGTCTACAACTTTGGTCACAAAAAATAAATGACTTTTAACACATATTTAATGCGACTTTATCTAAATGAAGCTCTAATTGACAAAATTAGTGCAGATATCTGACATTTCTGCTAACTTTCTTTGCAGGTAGCAGATATTGGCATAAGATGGGTTTAGTGAGATTCGGGTTAGAAAACCTGTTATACATTATATCAAATCAAAAGTTTAATGCTTTTACAAATTAAAAAGATAATAGCACTCTCAGTCACACCTTAAATGATTCAGCTTCTTTCCTTGACATATGGCAAATTGTCGTAAAACAAGTGACAGTCCTTAGATATAACACTTATAATCTGAAATTACGGGTAGCTGTTTTAGTCTCATAGGCAACTCCCGAGGCTCTACACTAAAGTCTAGTTTCACTTCAATTTTTCAGTCGGGATTATAACATAGTACTTTGATGTGCGTGACTACATTGTCCCTGCCTGGTCTAATTGTTGAGTATCGCTGCACCTCTGTTCGAGAGTAGTCATTGAAGAAATCGTAGCTCAATTGGATCACCTTATATGGCTCTGGTTTTGTCCTAGCTTCTTTTGACGCCTCAAAATAGTCATTTGGTAATTTCTTAACTTTCAATAACTCTATTTCTCAGTTTTCTTTAAATGCAACTGTGTACAGAGTCACATTCCATTTGGGTGTGTTCTTTGGTGAGATATTTCTGAGAAATCACAACGTCGTGTTTCATTGCAAAGTTAAGACAAATAGCACGCGTAATTGTCAGATAGCTGGAATTGCCGCTCATTGACAGACGTGTTGCCAGTGGTAGGTATTGTTTTGGCTGAATGATTCAAAAACTAAATTTTTCTGCAGTTAGCGGACTGTATCACAATGTGCGCTGTAGGTAGACGAAGAAAAATGTGCATATACCTCAAATTGGGCAAAAATTTCAGATAGCAGGTATTGTCAGATGTCCGACGATATATCAGATCGAAGTTGGAATATGCCTCGTTAATTTGGAACCCAATTTAAAACTGCTACATTGATTCTCTTGAGAGTGTTCAGAGAAAGTTTCTAAAATTTTTACCTTTCAAGGTTGATGGTGCATATCCTGAGCATGGTATATCTTAAAGTCTGTTATTGTCTAGGTTTCAAATGCAGTCTTTTGAGCTGAGAAGGAAGTGTGCGTCAATCATTTTTTCGCATAAACTGCTGCACAACCAAATTGATGCTAATGAGCTTGTAGCTCAACGAAATGCTTTAATGCCTCATCTATTCAAACTCGTATCGTTAAAACCTTTTATTGTGGCAGGGGTTTATTTTTGAATGTACCCAAATATGCAATCTGTGAAGCTTTCAATGTCATATCTAATTATTGTCATGCTGACTATTTGAACAGCATTCCGGGAGTAGCTAGGAATTATTTAAAGAACTTATATGTTTTTCACTTGAGTGAAATATGTCTTTGATTCTTTTGTTCGATTGTTTTTTCCTTTAGATATAATCATCTGCCTTCTGTATGTCTTCTATTTTTGAGAGTTTCGTTTATCTTTTCTTAGGATGGTCCTGTGAATGGTTTTCTTAACCATTGGGCGATATACGCTATTTATTAATTTATTATTTTGCGAAGTCAATGCTGGTAGCAATACTATCCTGAGTGACGATGATACGAATATGTGGTGGACGACCTTATCTGCGTACCATACGTAGGAATCGGTACACCACTACTACTCCAAGGTGGCAGTGTCACCTTGATTCTTCGCAGATTCACAATATTCATTATCAGAATTTTAGAAATCTCTCTGATGATCTTGTCGTCCTATTTTGTGACGATAACATGCGATCTCTATATTATGCTTTCACGACTTCTCGAAAACGCTTAATGGAATAAATGGAATTGAATGAAGTTTCAGTTTGAGAGCTATTAATAGGTTCACAATCCCAGTTATATTTATATAGATATGTGTGTAGTGAATTGTGTATTTACGAGCACATCAAGCAATAATAGTTTGGTATACAACGGATAAGATTCTTGGGAGATATGAACACTTATTCGATTTTACTGTGATGGCAACATCCATAATATTCTGGCACGCACACGATACTCCCAGTTCCTGAATATTTTCTGTTCTCTTCTTTATAAGCCACATTTTTTCTTTAACTTTCGCAGCAAATCCACAGTCAAAAAGTATTGTCAGTGCCACAGATCCAAATTGTTAATTGGAAAAAACTCTTTTTAGCAGATTTTTCCACAGTATAGATTTCCTAGAAACATGAGAGCGGTCGTGCTGGCCAGTTTTACGAGTATGGTGCTCAATAAAGTTAGATTGAGGAGCGGAAGCTTCGCGGTTCTTTTAGCAATACTAGAACGTCAAGGCACCAAGGAAGATAGCGCTAATGACCAATCAATGAATGAATTAACGGGCCCTTATGCACCACTACATTTCCTAAGCCATAAGTTCCGTAACCACTTTTTACTAACTAATAATTATCAAGCATGTCAGTAATTCAAAAAATTGTCCACACGTACGAATTTCTACCTAAAAATGCTAAAATGATTTTCGCCAACCCAAATTTATAGGTTATGTACACCTCACATGTGTGAAGTGAGGACATCACCTATCGCAACAAGACTATTTCTTAGGAATCTGGCTCTAACCCTGTGCCTCATGGTCATTAAAATGTCATTTCTTGCACGATAAATCCTATGCATAGCTTCGCGAATTTTCCACTGCTTGGTCTATTTTGGGTCAGAATGAAATAGGATTTTATTTTATACCTTGAACAAACTTCAAGGTTCAACCTGACAGCTGACTGAATATTAAATGTTTATAAAATGCTTTACGTCAAGGTGAAACACATGAGCGTTTCCACTATCTCTGATGTTTTCAAATAAGATTTTTGCTTTAAGACGTTCTTTGCAGTATCGTTCTCAAATATAGTATCGAAAATAATCTTTGTAGTCCAGAAATTACCTTCGCATCTCTTTGGAAGAATATGCTGATTTTTCTGCAAAATTTCATTTAGTACGACTCTTCATCAAATATTCAAACAAGTTTTTTTAAAAAAAATAAAAAATGGTATTTGCGCTCCGGATAAAGCTTTTTAGATTTTTTTGAAAAGAGATGTAGCTGACGGCTGCGGGATACTTGATGAATATTCAGACACCTTGAAGTTATTACAATTTTCGCTTTATCGTATTGCTTTTTAGGGCCGAAAACAGCATATTTTGAACCTTTTCGAATAAAAATCGCTCATACTTCGAACACTATTAACTATAGGGAAGAGCTTGTAAGAATATTTTTTGTTCAAAATCACTCAAAAGGCCGAAAAAGATTAGAATTTTGTTTCAAAAATATTGTTTGTAGTTTGGGTCTGGCAATATACAGATTCGTTGAGAGTAGTACTTTCTGCATCAAATTATATAGAAAAACGAATCAGAATATTTTTTTGAGCAGATGCTGGACTATTATCCTTCGTTTATTATATCATTGTTAATTATTTTGTTGTAAATTGTAGCACGTCTTCCTACTTCTAATGTTCTCAAGCAAAACAGCCTTCATATGAATATTTAAGTTAGCTTTGGATATAACATTAGTTTAAATGTTACAGCTTAACCAAGCGCCTGAAAAGATTCACACTTCAAAAACAAATTTTCGTGGAGTAAGCAGGAAAATCCGTTAGTCGGAAGATTAATAGATGGAACCTGGGAGGGTCGCACATAATTTCAGATTTCACAAAGAGATCCAGCTTTGTAATTACTCTTCATTGTCACTGGAGTTCTTTTGAAATGTTGCTGGTGACTAAAATGAAGGCGTAATAAATACTGGGACAGTGGTGGAAACTAAGATTCAAAAATGGGAAACATGCAGTAATAATGAAAATTAATTATTGAACAGTTTCCAATTTTTAACCTTTGACTCTGAACTGTTACTCCTTGATATGAGTTTTTAAGTATCACACTGCATCTTGATTCTGTAGTGAAGATGGGCTAACTATTATGATTCCGGAAATTTCACTTTTAGCATAGAATTCAGCTAGAAAAGGCAAATACACATACACAAGTTGTGGTAGCCCGTAAACATATTTTTCGCCAATGTGACAAAACATATTCTCAGTTTAAGTCTAGTCTATCCTTAGAGTATTGCCAATTTCAGGTATCTGGCAGGATTTTCAAACAAATTCGTGAGTACCCTTCAACCCCCATAATACGCAACATCTGGTTTACTGACATCTATAAACTACCTCCCTGTTATCTCCAGTGTAAAAACTACGAACTTTCTTACAGGCTTGTAAATGCCTCCTCATGCCCTTTCTATCAAATTTCGTGTTCATAGGTGAAGTAGTTTTCGAAATTTCTTGATCAACCGGTATCGATAAACTACTTTTCTGACAAATTTTATATTCATAGACCAAATAGTATCCGAGATTTGGTTATTTTCACCCATGCATTATCTATCCTTAGCCCCCCATAATGCAATTCTGTCGCGAAATCCATTCTGAGGTGACATGTCTTGACTATAATGTATGTACCTCTCTGTTAAATTTCGTGTTCACAGTTTTTTTCCAGCGACTCACCAATTTGTAACATATCTTGTAAGTCTGATTGAAAGATAAGAAAAGACAACTGCATAAAAAATGTCCCAAAAGTAGCGATTTTCTACAAAATCTCAAAAATGGCGATAATGCAAAAATCGTGCACAATCGAATTAGGTTATATACAGGGTATTCATTTGAAAACTTCTCACCACTCGTTTACCGAAAACCACTGATTAAAAGAAAAAACGCCAAGACAAGTCAAAAGATTTGTCAAGGGTGCCAAATTCTTAACCAAAAGCTACTCCATTCCCTTTCACCCTCTGCCCGCCAGGGTCATCTCTCAAAAATTTTGATCTTTTCAGTTTTTTTCCAAGAAAATTAGAAAATCTTTATCTTAATTTGGTCAGACAGAAAACCAAAACACGCAAAAATAACACTTTTTATTTCAATAAGTGTTCAAAACAGTGATATATATATATATATATATATATATATATATATATATATATATATTTATAATGATGAATAAAGACCATTTATTATTATTATTATTATTATTATTATTATTATTATTATTATTATTATATAGGCGATGTTCAAATTCCGGACGGACATTTTCAAAAACATGTTATGAATATCATGGCAGCCTTCGATCATGCGTTGGCGAAGTTCATTCAAACTTTCAGGTTGGGGAGTAAACATAATAGATTTTAAATGAACCCATATAAAAATGTATAATGGCGTCAAATAAGGAGATCTAGCAGAGCATTCTACGAGGGTGGTCCCAGAAGTACCCGACCCAACGACGAAAACACAAAATTTTTGTAAAAAAATGTATTTATTTTTCAACATAAACTTCTTTGAGCTCTATACACTTTTCTCAGCTATGTTTAATTAGTTCGATACCCTTTTTATAATAAGAACTGTCTTGCTCCTCAAAATAGCCATTAACTGCCGACATCACTTCTTCATCGTTGGAAGATCTTTGACGCCTGATCCATTTTTTCAAGTTTGGAAACAGAAAATAATCCGAGGAGGCCAAATCTGGTGAATAGGGTGCATGAGGTAGGAATTCAAACTTTAATTCGTTAATTTTGGACATTGCAATAACGGATTTGTGAGCTGGTGCATTGTCTTGAAGAAACAACATTTTATTCTTAACCAAATGCGACCGTTTTTGCTTGATTTCATCGCTCAAACGTTGCAATAAGTTCGCATAATACTCGTCGTTGATAGTTTCACCTTTTTCAAGATAGTCAATGAAAATTATCCCACGCGCATCCCAAAAAACCGACGCCATAACCTTTGGAGCCGGTTGCCCCTTTTGAGTTCATTCTTTTGATTGTTCTTTTGTGTCGGGTGTGAAGTGATGGACCCATGTTTCATCCATGGTTATGAAATGAAGCAAAAATTCTGCTGTGTTGCTGTGAAACTTCGCTAAACACTCAATCGAAGCATCTTCACGACACTGTTTTTGCTCGATTGTGAGCAATCGCGGCACCCATCTTGCACACAGCTTCCTCATGTCCAACTTTTCAGATAATACGCGATGAACCGCACTTTTTGAAATGCCTAGCATGTCTGCTAGCTCACGCACTGTCAGTCGACGATGATTCAGTACCGCTTTGTGAATTTTCTTCACCATTTCTGGAGTCGTCGCCTGATTTGGTCGACCACTGCGATGCTCGTCTTGGCAGCTCATACGGCCTCGTTTAAACTCTGCTACCCAATATTTTACTGTTGTAAACGAAGGAGCAGACTCACGCAGAGTAGAATCCAGGTCAGCTTTTATATTGGTTGGGCTGAGGCCTTTAAAATAAAAGTATTGTACCACATAACGATGACCAATTTTCTTCATTTTCACAAATTCACTAAAAACGTTCAGTATTGGTGGCTGCCAAACAAATACTAAACAACGTGGCGTCTTCAAACTTGACACATATGCTTTATAGGTTGCATACTTTCTAATACAATGCTATTTTTCAAACTACTATCGCCATCTCTAGGTCAGGCTGGGTACTTCTGGGACCACCCTCGTATAGAAGTCTTAGCACTATAGATTCATCTGGAAACTCGTCGTCTAGCCATTGCCGAACATAGTGAGGAGGAGTCTTGCTGGAAATATATTTCAGCCTCATCAAGTATAGGGTTTCCATCGCTGATTTGGTTTTCAATGGTTTCAGTGATAAGCGGATTGATGGTATTTTCCAACATATCCAAATAAATATCTCCTTCAAATTTCCATTAATAAACAATGGCCCAATCCCTTTGTTTCCTAAAATGCCTGCCCATACATTAATTGTCTGGGGTACTGGGTATGCCCTTAAACAAAAGCATGAGGATTTTCATCGCTACAATACCTGCAGTTATGCTTATTATCAAATCCATTTAGAAAAAATGTGCATTTATCACTGAAGCAGATATTATTTGCATGAATAGTATTATCATTAATCGCTGCAGTCATTTGTTCACAAAACACAACTCGCCTATCGAAATCATCTTCGGTTAACTCTTGCAATATTTCATTTTGAATGGATGAAATTTAGGGTATTTAGTAACTCTATGTACAGAGCCTAATGAAGTCGCAAAATGACCCAAAACTTTAACTTGAGCGGCTTCATCCAAAACTCTCCGATAATCAGGTTTTTTTATTTGCAACAGAACCAATTTGAGTAAATTTAGTAACAAGGTCCAAAAGATTGCTCAGAGTAAGGATAAGAAATCTTTGTGGCGAGAACTTAATTCGCTTAGTATTAAGTTACAGAAGTCAAATATTCCTATTGATTTGCAAGATGTGGAACATATAAATAACTTTTTTATTGACAGCATACCTGGTGTGGCGTCTGGTAATCATATTACTTTATATTATGATTAAAACAAAATATGTAATTTAGAGTTCAATTTCAAATTGGTATCTGAGCAAGACGTATTTGACGCATTAAGTAGGATAAAAAACACCAGATCAGGAAATGATGGCATTAGCATACATCTCGTCAAATTGTGTGTCCCGTATATTTTACCATATTTGGTACATCTTATTAGTACAATTTTTCTTGAGGGAAAATATCCAAAGTGCTGGAAAGTGGCCTTAATAGTGCCAATTCCAAAATTCCATAAGTATTACAGCTGGTCTGTCGAAAGTGGTTGAAAAAATTATTGAAATACAATTAAGAACACATATTGACAGTCAAAGTATCCTACCTAAAACACAGTCAGGCTTTCGTCCAGGATACAGTTGCATCACTGCACTTGCTAAAATAACTGATGATATCATTCAGTCGAATGATCTGGGTGAGTCTACCGCTTTAATACTATCAGATTTCAGCAAGGCATTTGTCACAATTAGCCATGATGTCTTGCTGTCTACCTTAAAGTCATGTGGATTGTCTACTGACAGCGTAAAACTTTTTAATCCATACTTAAGTGGCAGATCACAATGTGTACAATTGAAAAATGAAATATCTAGTTCAAAGCCCACTACCACGGGTGTACCGCAAGGATCTATACTTGGACCTTTGCTCTTCACTATATATACTAGTCAGATCCTTACATGTCTGGAATTCTGTAAGTCACACGTTTATGCGGATGATGCCCAGCTGTACTATTCTTTTCCTAGTTCAGATTGGCCAGCTGCCGAGTTGAAAATAAACAGTGACTTGATTAACCTCTCTAAAAGATTGCAAGAGCATTCATTAATATTAAATCCAAATAAATCAGCTGCTGTGATCTTTGGTAAAGACCGTTTTTATGTGATTGAGAATTTAAATATAACCATAAATTATATTAGATTAAAATGCATGTTTAGATTGTGATACATTCATGCGAATACAGAGAATACAGAACTCCTGCATACGTTTTATATATGGCATAAGAAAATTTGAAAGAGTTAATCATAAGCTGAAAGAACTCCGGTGGCTCGTTTTGAGATATTCACAATATGCTCTTATCATAAAATTTTAACCCTCAGGTAGCCACATTACCTCTACGAGAAAATAACATTCAGAAAAGACATCCATTCCGTAAATATTCTTTCGAAACAAAACATTACCGCTCCATTCCACAGAACTAAATTTTATGAAAGATCATTTACATATAATATATACATAAGCTATACAATCCTATCCCCCAGTATCTCAAATCATATGAAATTCATAAGTTCAAAGCGGTTTTGCGTGATTCTTACCTTGAATGTATAAAGTAGAATTATTCTTACTGCTGCTTCGCAATTTCAATTTTATTTTGTTTGCATTCCATTATTTTATTTTTATTTTTTTCCATGTTGATGAAAAGAATGTGGAAAAAATTCGGGTTGTTATTTGGTTGTTGCCATGTCTAATCTTCCGAATTGCTGTTTAAGTTGGTAGTTTCCGTTTTAAATTATAAAATATAGGAGAAGTAACTCTGCTAGCAAAACAACCGCACGCGTTTATGTTTGCTCTTCGTATTTGGTCAAATAGCTCGAGTAAGACTAGAAGTAAAAATTTCAAGTAAAAACTAAATCACTCGTTATAACATCACACACCCTGTTCTTGAATACGCAACCGATGCAACACCACGATCTGTAATTATGAGTGATCCAGTTTGCAGTTATTGTGACTCCTCTATCAGTGCTAGAACAAAAAGTGTTAAATGTGAAGGTTTTTGTGGAAAATTTTTTCATGCCGCTTGCCAGGGCTTATCAGCTGATGTAGTAAAAACCATTGAAAAGAGAAACGGTTTGTCGTGGAAATGTAATCCGTGCCAATCGTATACCAGCGAAGTGCACGAGATTCTAGATGCTAGACTATCCAGCTTGGTAAACGAAATTCATCAGCTATTTTCTAGTGTTCGTTCAGAAATTCTGGAGATTGCCGTGAAAAAAATGAGTACTGTTGAGTTACCTGAGATCAATGATAAGAAATCGTATTCGGCTATTACGAAAGGAAAATCGGCAATCATCATCAAACCTAAAGATGCAACGCAAAATACACAAGCCACTAAAGCTGACATGCTTCATCACGTGAATCCAGTCGCAGAAAATCTTCAGCTTTCCGGTGTCAAGAACGTAAAGAATGGGGGGATCCTAATTGGTTGCAATTCTGATGACGACAATCTCAAGCTCAAGAAAATTGCTGTGGAGAAGCTTTCTGACAAGTACGAAATCAAGGAGGTTGCTGGATTCAGTCCTAGAGTACGGGTTGCGGGTATGACTGAAAAACAATCTGCGGAAAACTATTAATTCCATTAAGTCTCAAAATAAAGATGTGCTAAGTGAGAAATTTGAATGTAAGGTTATAGACATTAAGCCAATCAAGAAAAGAGTTGACATTTTCCAAGCCATACTTCAATTAGACTACGGTACTTATAATAAAATTATGTCTGTCAACAAGGGTAAGTTATTCGTGGGGTATGATGTTTGTGGCGTGTATGATGAGATTTCTATCAAGCGATGTTTCAATTGTAGTGGTTTCTCCCATGTTTCTGGTCAATGTAAGAGCCAAACTCACTGTCCTCGGTGTGGCGATAGCCACTTACTGAAAAACTGCAAGGCCACGAACTTAAAATGTATTAACTGTGTTAGAAATAATCTAGATAGAAATACCAACTATGACATGTCACATGCGGCTTGGGATTCTAGGTGCCCATGTTACTTACAAAAAGTTGAGGAGTTTAAAGCTAGGTTATTTTTTTCTTAGTTCGGATTTTCCCGATGAAATCCCTTATGAACAGTTAAATACTCAAAATTTTGTAAGAGTTTCTACTTCTACCTTTTCTGATCGTCGCATCTCTGTTTACTACCAGAACGTACGCGGTATGAACTCTAAGTGTAAAGAATTCTTTGTAAATGTCGCTATGTCTGACTATGATATCATCTGTTGTACTGAAACTTGGCTGCAATCTGCAGTACTTAGTTCTGAATTATTTACTGACAAATATGTTGTATTTAGAGCGGACAGAAATTTCTCCGCGATGGGGTGTTCTAGAGGAGGTGGTGTCTTAATTGGTATTCGTAATCAACTTGCTGCATCAGAGGTAAATATGACTTTTATCAGAGACGATATTCCCAGTATTGACATAATTGGAATCAAACTTAGATATAAAAATGAAGTGACTTATTTCTTTGTGATATACATACCGCCTGACACGAGTACTTCCTGCTATGAAAGATTCTTTGAACATCTAGAATCGCTTGATTACCTCTTTGGCAAAAGTATTTATATACTAGGTGACTTTAATGTTCCCGAATTTGTTAATGAAAATCACCTCCAATCTTCTCACAAGCAGAAAACAATTCAGTCATTTATGGGTTTCTTCGATCTTTCTCAATTCAATGATGTTCGGAATGAAAATAATAGGCTATTAGATTTAGTGTTATCAAATAAACAATGTAGCGTCGTTAAGGCTTATGATGACCTACTACCTGAGGATGTTCACCATCCTCCGCTTGTCATGATAATCAACATGAGCTTCCACTCTAAAAAGAGTATCAAATGCGCCAGAGAATCATATAATTTCAGAAAAGCCAATTTTGTAGCACTATATGAACAAATAAGCTTGGTTAATTGGACGTTTCTTGACAATTTAACAGATGTAAACGTAGCTTTGGAAACATTTTATAACATTCTTCGTAAAATTTTTAATATGTGTGTCCCTAGGACAAGTCTCAGATCTCTCAAATTTCCAGTTTGGTTTAACGGTGAAATGATTAGAGACATTAAAAGAAAAAATTTGCTACACAAAAAGTTTAAAAAGGATAAAAGTTTGATCACATACACTGAGTTCAAAGACTTAAGGACCAAAATTAAGCGCGATGAGCGTAACGCATATCAAAAATATCTAGTAGATATCCAAAGTAGACTATCTCAGGATCCGAACAATTTCTGGTCATTTATCTGTAATAAAAGGGGACAAAATTCCACAATCAGCCAAGTAAACTATAATGGTAAGCAGTATGACAAACCCAATGAAATTGCTAATGCTTTTGCGCTATTTTTTCAATCTGTATATACTATGCCTTCGAACGCAACTGATATCAATATTTCGGACTTGCATACTAACATAATACTTCAGAGCTTTTCCGAAGAAGAAGTTTTTACAGTGTTAAAGCAAATGAAAAATAAATTTACCTCCGGACCCGATGGAATTCCATCGTTTTTAGTACGTGACTGTGCCTACGTCTTAGCTCATCCCTTGACAAAGATCTTCAACCTATGTTTGAAGACTGACACGTTTCCTGAAATTTGGGGCGAATCAAAGGTGCGTCCCATTTTCAAGAAGGGTGATAGACTACAGGTTGAAAATTATAGACCGATAACCCTAGTATGTATCTTTTCCAAGGCCTTAGAAACTTTGCTTCATAATTTCCTATACCACAATACACATGCCCAAATAAGTACTTCTCAGCATGGCTTTATGAAGGGTAGATCAACCATAACTAACCTAGCCTGTTTTACCCAGTCAGTCTCCTCTGCATTAGATGCTAATAGCCAGGTGGATGTAATTTATACAGATTTTAGTAAAGCATTTGACAAACTTGATCACAGTATTCTGTTAACGAAGCTGAGCTATTTTGGATTCTCCCCCAAGCTGTTATCCTTTCTTAAGTCATATCTATCAGGAAGAAAGCAATATGTTGAATATGAGGGTGTCAAATCCATTGAATTCTTTCCAACCTCAGGGGTACCTCAAGGCTCCTGCTTAGGTCCTTTGCTTTTCATACTGTTCATAAACGATATTGTTAGTGACATCGACAGCAGCCACTTAATCTATGCTGATGATCTGAAAATTTTTTCCAATGTCGACTGCAGCACTGACTGTGCTCACTTACAAAAAGACCTAGCCAAAATAGTTAAATGGTGTGCTGTAAATCGACTTCCAATTAACTACAGTAAATGTAGTGTTATGTCTTACACCAGAAAGCTAGATATTATTACATTTGACTACAGAATTGGCAATCATTCTCTGCTGAGAGTACAAGAATGCAAGGACCTGGGTGTGATTTTCGACATGTCACTTAGCTTCAATCCTCATATTGAGTACCTTATTAATGCTGTTAACAGATTATTAGGATTTGTAATACGTAACTCAAAGGAATTAAGTAACAAAGATGCCATGATTATGCTTTATAATTCATTCATACTGTCTAAATTAGAATATGGACGGCTAATATGGAATCCATGCTATGTTACAACTTGTGGCTCTCTGGAGAAGATTCAGCGGAAATTTCTGAAATTTCTTTCATTCAAAATTGACGGTACGTACCCACCCATTGGGGTCCCACAGGAAGACCTGTTACGGAAGCACAAGTTTATCAGTCTTGATAACAGAAGAAAGATTCACTCGCTAATATTCCTGCATAAAGTAGTGCATAGCAGTTATGATTGTCCATCATTTCTAGCACAGATTAAATTTAATGCTCCAAAATTTGTTACTCGCAATACACTCACTTTTTACCTACCTACCCCACGAACTAACTTACTGTTGCACTCACCTTTGTACTCGATGTGTTCATGTTATAATTGTCTACAGAGTACATTTGATTTGTTCAACACAAGTATTTCGAACATTAAGAGAGTTTGCAGTGAAATGATTAGTTTTTAGTTTTCGTTATATTTTTATATGTTTTTTTACTATTTCTATTGTTGGTTTGCCACCAGTAATTGGTTAACACTGTTGGTGGTGGATTTCAATAAATAAATAAATAAATAAACGAATTGTAGATTTGGCAAACTCTAATGGGCAAAAAGCTACTACTCGATACCCCTTATGATTTAAAATTTTTAAGGGAATGACCCTGGGGGCCAAAGGTGAAAGGGGGTAAAGTAGTTTTTGAAAATTGTCCCACTTGAAAAATTTGTTGTCGGGTCTCGGCGTTTTTCCTTTTATTCGATAAATCCGGGTGGGAAGTTTTCAAATGAACACCCTGTATGGTTTTTCTGATTGCACATGACTCTGCTATCACCCCGTTCCATTTGCTCCATGACTTTTGCGACATCCTGTATGTATGGAAGAATAGAATAACCGCTTGCTCAAACATTACTGGAATTTGACCGTTTATATGAGCAGGATTCAAGCAACCAAGAAAGATATATCTGTGTCTGATGCAATATCAGCTGAAGTGAAGTAAAGCGATATTAGGTACAGTCATCTGCACCTGAAAGGGTTGCAATTCCTATACGAAGCTTACGCCCCATAGAAAATTTAATAAGCCTGAGAAGAGGGGTGCAAGCTTGGGAGGGGAAGGGGTACTATTACCAGCACGCCGACTTGGCAAGAAAGGAAAAAGGCAACGAAAAGCTAGTCGGTGGGCTGACGTGCCATCGTAAAAACACAATGGAGAAATTGTTGGCAAGCCAATTGTTGCTTGGTACATTTAACAAAATGGTATTTCCCAGAGGCCGTCGTCAGTCCAGCCCGGCCGATCGGAGACCGGGCTCCTGGCGGGAATACATGCGGTGCGAAAATGGCAATGTAATGGATTCGGACAAGGGCGGCGACAACGAGATTTTTGGGGATCTTCTCCATACTGAGTAACACGATTCCGCTCGCCTGGAAGTATAGGTCATCCGTTTCGCATTGGTATGAAGGAGAATGAAATTCAGTATTAAAAGTAACATAATACTTACTTTGGCAATGCACATTTTTATTTAGTATTAATGCAACAATAAATTAGTTTCGGTCACCCTCATATCCTCGCCAAAAGTGAGGAATTCATTTAAAAATATAAAAGAACCTTGAATGTCATGGCCACGCTTTCGCCTTATTTTGGACGAATTTTTTTTACTCCGAAGCAGCCGCGCAGGCGGAAACCTAAATACCAGGGCATCGCGGCTGCATGAGGAGGTTAATGAAACTTTGTTAATTCAATTTTTATACTGCCTAAGGTTAGTGGAACAGGGGAACGCCTCCTCATGTAGATTGATCCCCTATCTCGATACTCTACTTACAAAGAAGCGGACGTATTGACCAGTTCTGGATGTACGAAGTTCTACAAGGTTAAGATGTGAGGCCGGAGTCAGTGGGGTAAGTCTGGCAGGAAGAGAGCTCTGAGGAGCAAAGCCCCTTGGCTTAGTGGTAGAAGAGAGCTACATAGATCGCCGCCGGTGGTATGGTTCCAAGACTCTCCGTTAGAGAAGAGTTATCGTTCAGTCGGACAGACCTACTATGAACAGCATCGAGCAGCATGGATAATGTAGTCGGGGCGGCAGCACCAAACATGTGAGCTGGGTCTGATCTGGGCCTTGTACAGAGTGAGGCGGTCATGTGGAGAAGAGTGATTCTTAGCCCTAAGCAACCGTAGATTCTTAGCAGCAGCTGCCGCTTTTGACGAGATGTTTACGTGTCAGATCAAGTCCTCGATAATCTGGACTCCGACCAGTCGAAATGAATGGATTTTTGGTCGAAGCCGGATCAGCGCTAGGACGCTTCTTGTTCGTCAAGGTACAGTACTGCGTTTTGCATTAAACTTTACAAGACTGTTGCATCCCAAGCAATTGACAACCTCCAGATACCTCGTCAGAGGGAAAATCGCCGCTAGTCTTCTTTTCTCCAGCTGACCGCCAGAGATCGAATTGAGAAAGAAAGAAATCGTTGATATGTAAGAGAAGTAATGTCGGAGCCAACATCGATCTCTGGGGAACACCCAGGTTGGCTTTGGGGGATGACGAGGAGAACTCGTCAGTTCCAGTGGCAGCTCCGGCTGCGGCTTTTGCCGTTTGCGGAACGATGGACGAGGGTGACGTATGTGGTATATCAAAATGTCGGCAGATAACCTCATAAGTATAAGTTTATCGTTTTAGGGGCTAGGTGCCCCTTTGAGACCGGGAATGCCCACATCAGGCAGTCCTGATTTATGCTGGTTTTGCCATCTTAAAATACTCAATAAAAGTCCGTACGGATTCCTAGAGAGTAAGGCAACAAGAAATGCTGTTTTAGACATATTAAATGAAATTAGTACAAATATGGACAGCAAGGCTTCTATCATCTATATATACATTGATCTCATAAAAGCATTTGACACAGTCCCGATAAACTTTTAGAATAGCTAGAAAGAAGTAACTCCTCACATACTACTCAAAAACCATTTAAATAATAGATCGCAGGTTTTCCGAATATCAGACATATATAGTGACAAAAAATACCTATCACCTGGAAGACTGACATAAAATATTGTCAAAATATCATGTAGTGAAGGCGGTCACCGTCGTGACCGAAACGTATACTACATTAAAGAAGAATTCCAAACACGAGTATATGAGGTTTCACTGGCCAGGCAAACATGGGGGATTATCGACGTGAAAACCACAGGATAAGTCTCAGATGTTACGATGTTAAAATTGTCCGCAATTTGCATTTCAGAAACTTAAAACAGATATTTCCTATTAAAAATTAAAATGACCTTGACGATTATACTCACGTTGCCGGATGGTCGGTACCATCGGTAGCAACGTTGTCAAATGGTGGGTACTATGTACTATAACTGTATAGGCCTGTTTGTTTTGATCCACTTGTTTCTTTTGTTATACATGTTCGTAGCTAACGTTTTTCTTGAAAGGGATAACTTGTGCCGAATATAATCCTCTACGAACTGATAACAGCGTGGCTTAAGACGTGCAGAGTCAACCAACTTGAGCCCATTTTCTGTATGATCATAAAGAGCTGAGAAATCAAAATAAACGAAATCCTCTTCAGGGATGTAGAAATGCAGACCATTAATCGTGGGACCCTCTCTTGCAAATGATATAATAACCATCTGATGACAAAACTCGGTCGTTTCATTTCTTCAGACAATAACAAATCCAATTTTCGGCGCTAATTACGCCCTCAGGCCATCGTGAAATAAATACGATTCTCCCGGTTCCCACATCCTCGGGCGTTATTTCAGATACCCATAATTACGTAACTCTTTCAACTTATTCTCCTGACAGAATAGGCCAGATGCTATAGGGGTATAGAAAACGTTATTCATTTATATTCAATAGTATGTAAAAAAACGGACTAACACGGATGGTAGAATAAGCTAATCGTACTCGTAGCATGGCGATATAGTTCGGGACCAGAAAGATTGGGGAAAGGAAACGGGTATCATTATGCATGTAAAAGCGTTCAGTTACTGAGTGAGCATTTGACACGAGGCGGACAACGAAAAAGAGCGAGGTTTCAAAATTCGTTTATATTGGGTGTATTTGCACATCTTGCAGGTGTAGAAAGAAAAAAGGTTTTGTCTTATGATGTTTATTTAGCTATGGACTTCTAAGAGCTGTTATCTGTGATTGCAAGTATTTTAGGGCCATATCTTTGATCCATCCTACAATTGTAGGACGTCTTTATGGCCTCCTTGATTTTAATAGTTCTTCCTGTCCGTATTTCTATATGTCTACTGATTCGCGCCAGCGCTCTATTATGAGGTCATATTTTCTTTTGAATTCTAAGAAATTTCAGGCTGATAAAACTTGAACTTTTCATCTGTTTTACCAGAATAAAATTTCTTAAGATTCGAAAAGAAAATATAACCTCACATCGGGGAGCGCTGACGCTAAAGGTGAGGAAAGTCTTAGAAAATCAAGGAGGTCATAAACGCGTCCTACAATTGTAGGAACGACTGACGGTACGGCCCTCAGAGCTTTCACTTGATCTGTTTCTAAGTGGGGGAACATTTTTGGAACTGAATTTTGAACCAATTAACCTTAACCAACTCACCTGAAATTTTGTACACACGTTTGGTTTACGTGACAAAATATAAAAACTGCTGCCATCCTAAATCCAATATGGCGACAGCCACAAAATGGTGATTTACATTTTTCATAGTATGATATGGGTATCTAATAAAAGGAGCTTGATGGGAGGAACTCAATAAGTAATGTGACGTCGCTCTAATGGTGTGGCGACCGCTCTCATTTATGATTACCAGGTCATGTCACGGAAAGTACTTTCTTAGCCTTAAACAAATAGCAACTGTCTGCTGACGAGATGTCTTCGTGCCAGATCAAGTCCTCTGTGACCTGCACCCCGATCAGCCAAAATTAACGGTTTTTTGGTACAACTCGGTCATCAAAACCCTATTTAGTTTTAAAAAACCTACAATTCATTCAGCGTTGGCTCGCGGTGAGCTCTAATCGTATTCAATAGCGTCATCTCTCGAGGAATGAGTCAACGACACGACACGCTTAACGACCATGCTGAAAACTGCGAGCCACTTCCCCAGCATGCTTTCTTGATTGAAGAATGCCGAGAGAGCCTGAAGGATATATCACTGAGAAGCTGTGACAGAAAATTCAAAATTGGTTGAAAAGCAAGATCGCATCTGAGCGATTGTATGGCGATTATGTGTATTGGTCTGCATGTACGAGTATATAAAATATGTGATATTTGCTATGTGGAAACATTATTATTAGTGAATATGCTGCCCGTGAGGTATATCTTTTAGCTGTACTAGCAATCGGGTTATTTATGTAGTCCTTTTTGAAGAGTTGAAAGTTATAAATTACAATCTTTTGCGTAGCCGATTTTCTCGCCTGTTACTTCACCACGCAGGGATTTTCTTTTTTTTATCATTTTTTCTTGAAATTCAGCAAATTTGTATATGTAATTCCCAGGATAAGGCATACATCTCAAGCAAGTGATATATTTCCAACAACAATCTGTCTTGATCATCTTGGTTGGTGCTCGCCACCGATTGTATCATATATCTGATACTTTCTACTTCGGATCCAAATCCAATGGGCTAACAGCATCAATTAGTGTCAAATAACACTTTCTTTTACTAATACTGTTCGTCATTGATCGTCAGAGCGGTCTGGTGAACCTTTGCCCTTAGTTAAAAGTCTCGTCGGTCCGTTAGTCTGTCAGGTCTGGCTACTCAGATACCAAACATGTTTGAGGGGAAAAGAGAAAGAAGAACAGAAATGAAGGAAGAAATAGAACAAAGAAAAGAAGTAAATCATTTGAAGTAGCTTGAGTATTATTGGTTAGACTACTCGAATAATTTTGTGACTCAAAAAAGTATTTTTGATCGGTTTTGTATTCTAAAAAAAATCCCTTAGATATGGAATATCAAGATCTCTGTAAATGGTCTCATTTGACACGTACCATGGTGCGTATGTTCTGTTTTGCAGGACTTGCATTCTCTGCATGTGCGTCTTGGCAAAAAACACCAATTCACGCATGCTTAGGTGATTGCGGGTCTTATGACCATTTTATACAGCCGAATGTTGTTGATAAAACTTAATTTTGAATTTCTGCACAACAAAGGATAAAGCTGCCGAAAGTTAATTTCGAATTTTGTTGTCAAAGTTTCAGTATTTTTCTGCCAGATCAACCCCTTGTCAGTGATGACTCCAAGGTACCTGACAGATTGTTCTCATGGTATACGAGTTCCATTCACTGATATCTCTGATGGGTCACCGCGACGTTTTTTAGTGCAATAGACTGCTTGCGTTTTCGAAGTATTCATTTTGATCAGCCACCGATCCGCCCACTCCAATACTACCACCACCACACTCTGGAGCTTATCATAAAAAAGGTTACCAGAAAAGGACTGGGTTAGCAGTGCAGTATAGAGACAGATTTCATACTTGCTGGGGCCAGGGACGTCATGTATATAAAGTGAATAAAGGATTGGTCCTAAGACCGAACCCTGAGTAGGCTTTCACGGGCCGTGTTATTGACTGTCTTGCAAAGTCATACAGGTTTTTTGACACTAACCAAGTTTTCTTCAGATATAGAGACTTCCTGATTGTTTCATTTTGAATAATGGACTCTCATTTGGTAGAATCTCAATTTCTTCGTTATTTTGAGATAATTATATGAATGATTACAAGAAGAGATTCTTTGTATTTCCCTATTTGTGAGTCCACGATACCTAATTTCACAAAATCTTCACACTAAGAAAGACAAACTTATTTTGTGAATTCTTGGCAGGCTACCGCGGTGCGTACAACTTCGTCAATCATTCTTGCCCGATTTTGTAGCCTGTCTCATGACAGTCTGACAAGTGTACGTCTCTACACATTGCAGGGAAAAGTTTCAGTTGTTTAAAATTGGTTAATATTAATTTTTCTCTTTCAACATTTTCACTTAACAACACTGAATGTATTGCACTCTAAAAACTCTGTATCTTTAGTAGAAAAGCTAGTCCCTAGATCAAATATACATAATGTCAATATATGATGTAGGTATGTAACATCACTGCTCTGTAGGCCTTTGGAGTATAATGCAGTGTCCCTCTTTAACAGGTATACCAGGAATATTGATTCATCAAATATTAATTCAACTGTTTCAAACCGTATCTCAGACTTCATCTCCTGAAAATGTAGCACATTATCAATCGGTAAATGCCCTTTAGTTCTGAATCATGTGATCGATACATTATCATCTTTTTCTTCAGTTTAAAGATTTATATTCATGCAACTGTTTACTGTATTCGTAGAAATATCATATTATTTGTATGTCAAGTTAGTATTTATGCTAGCTTTTGTTTTAGTACGGTCGAGTGTACGAATAGCTTTGCTCAACTCCATCAACAAATCATTATTATTACTACTATTATTATTAATAATATTATTAACATTGTTATTATTATACAGGATATTATATACAGGGTCCGGCAATGAAGTATGGTGTTTTTGAAAAAAATTACAAACTTTCATTTTTAAACATACATCAAAATTTATTATTTTAATACATTAGTGGAATGATGCCATTTAAGTAACATAACATAGTCAGGTGCGAAAAATTACATCAGTTAGGTGGCGTCCACTCTTGACGATGCATTCTTGGAGACGGATTGCAAAATCATCCATACTCCTTTCTAGCATGGCACGAGGAATCCTTTCAATTTCGCGCGTTATGAGTTCCGAAAGAGCCTCAAGAGTTTCCAGTTTGTCTATGTAAACTTTGGATTTTAAATAGCCCCATAAAAAGTAGTCACAACATGAAAGGTCTGGTGACCGAGGTGGCCATTCCACATTTCCATGCAACGAAATAAGGCGCCCAGAAAAATGTTCCCTTAAAAAGCCCATTGCAGCTCTTGATGTATGGCAAGTCGCCCCATCTTGTTGGAACCAAACTGTATTGATGTCAATGCGTCGTCTTCTTAGTTCGGGCAGAAAATAATCACGCAACATGGCGCAATAACGATCTGAGTTCACTGACACTGTTCGTCCGTTTTCACGAAAAAAATACGGGCCAATTATGCAATTTCGAGATACGGCACACCAAACAGTTACCCTCTCAGAGTGCAGAGGTTGTTCATGCAGTTCTCGTGGGTTTTCGTGTGCCCAGTATCGGAAGTTTTGTTTGTTTACCATGCCCGATAAATGAAAATGGGCCTCGTCACTCATGAACAAAACGATGTTGCCGTGCAGCAATTCCAGCATCCTTTCTGCGAACCTGTGTCGTCTCACAAAGTCATTTTGGAGCAGCTTCTGCACAACCATAATTTTATACGGATGGTAATGGAGGTCCAAATGCAAGATTCTGCGAACTGAACGATCTGACATTCTAAGAGCGCGAGCGTGACGTACCGCTGAACGGTGAGGGCTAGTATCCACCGCTTGTTGCACTCTTTCAATGTTTTCCGGAGTTCGCACTGTTCGATCTCTTCCCCTTGCAGTACCAGGTCTCAACGATCCGGTTGTTTGAAATTTATTCACCCACTTCAAAATGGTATCGCGTCTTGGAACGCGACCATGCCGACCAACGTTAAAATGGTTTCGAAATCGTCGCTGTGTGAGCACAACAGAACGACCAGTTTCAATAAAAGTGTTGTAAATAAACACGCGATGTGCCACAGACCACGGCTCCATGGCTACTAAAATGGCATCGCGGAACGAGTAGATATCAATCATCGTGAAAACATTGGCTCGACAGTGCTGCATGTAATAGTCGTTGCAAAAACACCATACTTCATTGCCGGACTCTGTATGTTGCGATACGCAAATATTGCAACAATAGTGTTGCTCGTTCAGGGGCTCCCGAAAGAGCAGAGGAGAAATCTGCAACTGATTTAAGCAGCCTCTCCGGGAGGTCACAGAACGTGAGTTTGTATTCAAAGATGACGCATAAGCAACTCTCCTATTTTCAAGCTGCGCATGTTTTGCTTCTTGCGAAGACATTTTCGGTACTCTACCCTGTACAAGTGGCAGACCAAGTAATGAATACATTTCTCTTACAGTATTCTTGTAACATTGAAAGAAAGAGGCGCCGCAGCCACCGTGACCCAGAAAGTGCAATTCGTCGCCCATTTAAGTAAAGCTCTTTTTAATTAAAGCAATATCACAATGAAGCTCACTGCCATTAATTAAACTTTCACCCGAGGCTGGAGACCGTTAGCACATTTTTCCTTTAGTACAGACGAAATGGAATGAAATTGTAAATGGCCTCTTCAAAACTGCCATTACAATAACCCACCAGTTATCCGCTGGATTAATCATACTTTTTTTTCTTGTCAATGCCCCGGTCAGTGCAATTTCTCCCCTCCTAGTTAAGCTATATAAGGAACACTATATATACAGGGTGACTTCGAAGTTGAGTCATTTATTTTAACAGTGAGTAGATCTGATCAAAAGAAATGTTTTTTTCCTTTACCATTTTTCTGGTAAAATTAAAGTAACAAAGTTATAGCCCTTTGGAAGTTTGAGTACCGCCCTGTCTCAATAATGATATTATGTTCTCGTGTTTGGCAACAACAGATATAATCCGCCTTATCCGTTCATCGCATCGGAAACAAAAAAGCGAAAGAATTTGGAACGATCTTTTTACAATTATTTTCTTCAGTTGTATACAGTCAGTATCAGTCGGTAGTCGGTAACGCGTAAGTGAATAATCGTGTCTGTTGCGAGGCTCAAATCAAAAATGGCACATGTTTACGAAAATGCTGAACTTGTGGACATGGTTCTTATTTACGGGGAGTCTTTACAAAATGCTGCCGCGGCATCACGGATCTATGCGGATCGGTTTCCCAATCGAGTGCAACCAACCCCTCGTGCCTTTGTTAATGTAGTGCAAAGAGCTCGTGAATCAGGTGACTTAAGACCTCACAGAGGAGATCATGCCGGTGCTCCAAGACCACACGATCAAATAGAACTAGAAGAACAAATTTTAGAATTAGTAAGTGATGATCCAACAGTAAGCACCCGACAAATTTCAACTCAATTGGCGATTAGTCAGTATAAAACTTGGAAAACTCTACGTGAAAATCAGTTCTATCCGTTTCACATACAAAAAGTGCAGGCCTTACAACCGGAAGATCATGAACAAAGGGTTGACTTTTGCAATTGGCTTTTAAATAAACATCAAAATGATGACAATTTTTTAAATCAAATTTTAGTGAGTGATGAAGCCCTCTTTACTAGAAACGGAATTATTAATTCACGTAATTCTCACGTTTGGGCTATTGAAAATCCCCATGAAATAAGGGAAACCAATTTTCAACAGCGATTTGAACCAATCAACCTGTGGGCGGGAATTGTTAATGGAATTTTAGTGGGGCCTTTTGAATTACCAAATCGCTTAACTGGTGAAAATTATTTTGATTTCTTGCAACACAATTTGCCTGGTTTACTGGAAGATGTGCCTTTAAATATTAGACAAAACATGTGGTTTTTACAAGATGGGGCACCACCCCATTATGCAAGAAATGTGCGTGAATTTTTAAATAGACAATTTAATAATCGTTGGATCGGCCGTGGCGGTTTTGTACCTTGGCCGCCAAGGTCTCCGGACTTAAATCCTTTAGACTTTTGTTTGTGGGGTTGGCTAAAAACTCTAGTGTATAAAACACCGGTTAATACACGCGAAGAATTACGTGCTCGAATTGAGGAAATGAGTACAGTGATCAGAAATCAACCAGTGATTTTATTGCGTGCTTGTAAAGAGACATGGCTAAGACAGCTGTGCGTCGAGCAAAACGGAAATCATTTCGAACAGTTTTTGTGACATGCTTTTGGGCGCACAGGTCCGCACTGAAATACTTGTCGGGAGGATACTTTATAAAACAAGGTAACATTTTTTTAATTTTTTTTTATTTTTACACACATATTTTGGTTTATCTTCCTTCTACAATCATTATCTGAAAATTAATGACTCAACTTCAAAGTCACCCTGTATATATATATAAATACAGGGTGTCCCATCCATGTGTGCACGGAATATTACTCATACACAAATACATTTTGGGGATATTTATTTATGGCATGTTATACATGACATTAGAGGGCACATTTCTAAGATATTGGTAATTATACAGGGTGTCCCAATTTTGACCTACATATCAAAGTTATGATTTTTTAAAATGAATGCCTCAAATTTTATTGCATATTTGGATAAACCAATTCAAAAAAAGAAGACTGGTAAAGGATACTATGGGGTTTTGGTAATTTGCTACTCAGTTGTAAAGTGTTTTGTCCAGAAAAACCGTCCACTTCGGCAACCCCTGCAAACGCCATTTTGAAAGTTGGGGTGCTGAATTTGTATCAAAAAGAACTTACACACCTCAGCTTTTATACTATTTGCTAATTTTTCAAATTTTCATTTTTGCTGATACAGGGTGGCCAAAAAGTCGAATTGTACTTTTTCTCAAAAATTTGAAATGCACACTGTATATTTGTGCAGGCTTGGATTCAGTTTTCAATAAGATTTTTTTTTTTGGTATAAAGTTTGATTCAGATAAAATCACTATATTTTGAGTCATTAAGCTTTTAATAAAACAACACACCAAAATTATGGAAAAAAATCGCTTCATCCATGGAAACTAAAGACAAACAGTGGGCTAGTTCCATATTGCCACTAAGAGTACAGTCTTGATGTAAAAGCTAATACCAATCAGAACAGTATAAATCAGCTTCAAGCGTAATAGAGAAGAACAACTATAATAACAACACAAACAAACAACTACCACTACTCAAGACCTAATTCTCAAAAACTGCTCGAAAACATCTCCACCATGTTAAATACACAGCCGTAGTCGCACATCCCTCAGCATGTGTTCCCTTATGTTCAGAAAAGCATCCTTAATCCTCTCCTTCATATTCTCCGGGGTAGATGGTGGATATCTATAAACCTCTTGCTTAACGTAGCCCCATAGAAAGAAGTCCATCGGTGAAATATCTGGTGATCTAGGAAGCCAAGATATAGGCCCATCACGACCGATCCAACGATTGTTACTCCAGGTGTCCAAACAGTTACGCACATGATTGTAATAATGCGCAGGTGCGCCGTCATGTTGGAAGTACATAAAATATGCATCCGAGTTTGCAGGTTGACATCCTCCAAAAGCAAAGGCAAATGCTCGATAAACAAATTCAAGTATTCTGTACCTGTTAATCTGTTCAAGCATCCATTTAGTTTGGAAATCTATTTGCCTAACTCAGTAAGGGTTTTCCGTCGCATATTAGTGGATGTTATGCCTGTTGACAACACCTATGCTGTTAAAAGTTGCGTCATCGCTTATGCAGGACAGTAGTGTATTCACTCACTTTATTCAGCATTATTCTTTCAAACTCCATTCCAGCTGCGAAATTCTGAGGATGAAGTCCTTGATGCAAGCATACGTGATATGGATGGTACCTATGCTTGTGAATAATCGTTTGGACAGGAGTTCTGCAAATATCCGTTCCTGCTCCAATTTGCTGTGCACTTAAATGCGGATATTCCTGCAACTTTAATAGAACCTCCAAGTGATTCGCCTCATTGGTAACACTTGGATTAATTATACATTTTTTACTATATTCCATTGCTCCACTTGATTCAAAACGTTCTCGTAGTGTGGAAAATGTTTCCGATTTTGGATGTCGCATATTAGGGTACCGTTGCTTATAAATACGAGATGCTAGAAAAAATTTCTTTGGGCTTCGCCAATTTATTCACCATTTCTCCTTTAGAAAAATCTATTTCGAACACGTTTTTATTATAATGCTCACATAGCTAATTTTGACAATTTATTTGTTTCCAAGGATGATGCGATATTTTAGGGAATTAAGCCGTTCCATCAAATAAGTGCTAATAACCGAAAAAATAGCCGTATTAACCCTTATGCGTCTAGTATCAAAAAAGCTTATAAAAATTTTTATCCAAGCTTGCACAAATATACAGGGTGATGCATTTGAAATTTTTGAGAAAAACTACAATTTGCGTTTTTGACCCCGTATGGGCAGGAATGAAAATTCGAAAATTAACAAATAAGATAAAAGTTGAGGTATGTAACTTTTTTTGACACAAAATTCAGCACTCCAAATCTCAATATGGCGGACTGAGGGGTTGCCGAAGTGGGTTTTTTTTCTAGACAAAACACCTTATATCTCACTAGCTAATTACCAAACCCCATAGTATGATATATCAGTTTTCTTCTCTTGAATTGTCTTATCCAAATATGCAATAAAATTTGAGGCATTCCGTTTGCAAAATCACGACTCTGATATGTAGGTCAAAATTGGGATACCCTGTATATTGGACAATATTTTAGAAATGTGCCCTCAAATGTAATGCATAAGATCCCATAAATAGATTTTCTCAAAATGTATTTGTTTATGAGTAATATTCCGTCCACACATGGATGGGCCACCCTGTATATATTATATACTATATATATATATACTAACTGACATAGAAAATGCTACACCGACGAGGATTGCTCTAATTTGAGCATACCTTCACAAGTCTTAGGTCTGCTGATACATAGAAAATAACTAAAATTTTTGGTGTATGCCAGGCCTTCTGAACTTGGTATCGTAGAGCCTCTAATGTTTGTGGAGGGTGCGGTGAATTTTGCACCCTTCTTCCCATCATGTCCCTTACATGTTCGATAGGTGAAAGATCAGGAGATCGAGGAAGTCACTGAAGTAGATTTACAAAAATAGGACATAGGCAAAATATGGCTTTGAAAAATCGATACATATTTTGCACTAAATTTTAAGGTAAAATACCCCGCTTGCTAAATGTTTTTACATGGTTTAGCTCCTAAATTTCTCAATTAATTCTCCTGAAAACACCCTAAACATTCTGTATAGTTTTAAGGTTTTTAAGTAAGAAAAAGGACATTTTAGAATCTGCCCTCATTGCTGCTTCTCAAAAGAAAGTCACCAAAATCGAGCTTGCATTCGGTTATTGATTCAAAGAAAAATGAAGGTTAGCCAGAAGTATGTTTTAACAGAATATAGTGTTCACACTGTAATGTCAAACATCGTTGTACGCTGTATTTGAAACTTTCAATTGAAAATGTGAAAATTAGGTGCAAAAAATAGACCATAAGTAAACATTGGCAATCAGCAGTTAAGAACTTTTCGTAAGTACGGATACAGACCATATTTAAAACCAGCTTAAAACAAATAAATAATTTTTCATTCGGGGTTCGATTTGCGCGGCAAAAACCACAAACGTGTTTATCTAGTAAAATTTTGATCAAATATATAAATTAATCAATTTCATGAGAAAGACGAAATCAAGATCTTGTTATTCGAAGAAATATATGAGTCTAAAGGCTTGCTGACCCGAGTTTTACAGTGAAACTACAGGAGTTACTTTCCTACATATCCCTCACACAAGACAAGATAAGACAAGACACGCGTTGTATGGTTTTTTCTCATCGCCAGTTTCACAACTTGCTTGTCATAGGTGTGTGATTTGTGTTGACGTTTATTTTCGATATCAAATTAAGTAGTGTTGACAGTTTATTTAAAAAGTATTTTCTGAAAGTCATTGAAAAGAACGGTCGTTTATCACCCAATTCTTGTGTATGTGCAAGAGCGACTACTCTACTTGCTCCGTCCGCAACTTTATTTAGAGGGATTGTGAAGTAATAGCCAAAAACTATGAAATGAACTATAAACTAATATAGGTACTACTGAAAAAATTAAGGGAGTAAGAAAAAAAATAAAATTTTTCGGTGATTTTTCGGTGGAAACTGGTCATATCTAGATTTAAAAAAAATTCTGGTGCCTAAAGATTCTAGTTTTCAGGTTTTCAGGCCAAAACAGTCTGGATGCAACGGTTCTCATTGAATTCTAACAGATAGCGCAATATAAATCTCTTGCAAAATGTTTGCCTTCTTTTTAGCCCTCGGGCTTGAAAAAGATTTGTTCTGTTAGGCCATCATATGAATCACATAGCACCTTCAATATCCTATTTTTAAAATGTCGATATGATCATTTCGCGCGGAGATATCTGAATTTGAATGAAAATCTTTTTTGGATATAAAAAACAAGAATACTGACCTAAATCCGCCTTCGAGTCCCCCACAAAAATATTTTCTGAACCCGCCCCTGGTCAGTACCGTACAATGGATCGATCTGCCGTCGTGCAGAGTTATTTGGGGTATATTGAGGTATAAGAAAACCTAGAATAGAAGCCTTCTGATTAGTAGGTCCAAAAGTGCAGTCGATTTTCCAGAGCAAGGCAAAAAGTAACTTTCTTTGGCTCCTTGAAAATCAATTCAAATCTTATCGAAAGTCTATTCCAGTTTTTTTCATAAATATCCTTACAGTCTCTGTGCGATCACTAGTTACTGAGATAACAGTGGTTGTTATGAAATGATGCTTTTTCATTCAATCATATTCGCACAAAATGATCGTATCGAGATTTGAGAACAGAGAATAAGTGTTTAAGCCCGTGGACTGAAAAGAAACAGGCAAACGTTTTTTAGACAAAACCCGAAAACTAGAATATCAAAGCTTGAAATATTTTTTAAGTCTATACACGACCATTTGTCACCGAAATACACCGTCAAAGATAACCAAAAACTTTGGATTTTTTCTTGCTCCCTTAATTATTTTGAGTAGTTTATTTCCACTTGGCAACAATATATCAGATAATGCCGAGAGAATGATATCCATGATAGCTGATATCAGTCATTGATGCATTGCCTCCATACATATTATTTGATTGACTGTTAGATGTGATCCAACAAGATACGTCCCTTTGCTCTGCATCCACGATACAGAATCATGGAATTAGTATCAACTTTGGATCTTTCGCCCAATGTTAGAGTTGGAAATTTCTCCAGACCCCGACGACAATTAGAATTGACACTTCCGGTTAGCCAGGAAGCTGCATTGTCGCCGAGTGGCAACGTTTGTAGAGGAATTTCGCTCAAAAGCGACGGAGGAAGCAGCGAGAAGCGTCACAGTTCAATGAACAAACGTTGAAATTAATAAAGTTAGGAAACTGATGGGGTTTGTCTTGCGAAACAGTGTTAACTAAGTTTCTGCTCTAGGTCAGGTTTATCACGCGGTAACTCAGACAGTTAGTAGTTCATTCTTGTAGCCAATCACTGTCGGCGATGGTACAAGAAAATCTTGAAGTTCGGTATATAAAGGGGTCCATACACATACACCTTATACCTAAGGCTGAAAACATATTCTCATAGTTCTGCTATATTATTGCGTGTGGGTATTTTAGTTGTTATCGATGAAATGAAACAACTTCTAAAATCCAAATAAAGTTGTGTTCCAGGAACGAAAAGTGTTACTTTGTCGCTCGAAAAATACGTTCGACCTGTCTAAGTATTTACCTTCCTTATAGGGTTTTTTACTTACCGATGAGAACTCCATGACCCTGAGTACCCACAGCGTGAGGGCTAGGTTGACAATAACCATAACTAATAATACCAGAATAAGGATATACAGGCATTTCTTCCTCCATCCGTACACTCCTATCCTGATCCCCCCTCCTCCCTTTTCTGTTTCACTGGAATGGCTAGGTGCTACGGCAGCTGGGGGAACGTTGGTTTCTGCTTCACCAGACTTCATTCTGGAACAAGAGAAGTACTAGTAAACAAATAGCTCATATTGCAAAAACAAAACCGCGTAATCTTAGAACCCACCAAATGATGTTTTTGAGTAATATCCCAATTTCGTTTTCATGTCGTAGTTGACAATGCCTTCCTTTTTTTCTTGTTCTATGGCTTGTCCCCGGTTTTTTGGGTATGTTTGCAGCTTGGCCTGGCAAACCTAATATCCACAGCACTTTGACCGGGAGCAAAGATGTTGTGGATCGCCCTTGGCGATAAAAATGTTGATAATATCTCACATTTAAAAGTTATTAACTTATTTTTATAGGTACTCCATACCGAAAAATCTGTAGATCTAAACATTTCATGAATAAAAAGTATGTAAATATTCAAAGAACAAGATAGGTACTTATTGGAGCATACTTAGTAAATATAGGTTTGAAAATGAACGTCCTTACTGCGTAACTGATTATAGTTGTGACTTACGAATTGATATTCATACTTACTATATAGTCTAAAAGAGGCTTGTCCATAGAGTTAGGTAAAGCCTATAGTAATTAAATGCCAACGTAATATGCACGAAAAAATTTTAGGAGAACTATGAATTATGTTCAGTCCTCGTCAAAGTCAATATTTAGAATACATATTGTAGTAACCTCGTAGTAATACCTAACCGCCATGATTTCAAAGCGCGCACGCAGAGAAGGAAAGCGGCACCGCGTCCCTTCATTCCTTGTTCTCGATCCCGACCGTCAAGACGTTAATCGGCGTGCGTCGTTTACGTGCAGAGCAGTGTCGAGGATTCGCTGAACATTTAGATTTAGAAAACAGGAGAGAAGGTTGGCCGGCGATAGATGTACATTGTCTAACGAGATACCGACCGACGGTCACGTGAAGGTTGCTTTCGTGGCCGACCAAAATTAGAAAGTGGTGTGCATGCCTCTTTTTCTGAAGGGGCGTCACCATCAAGTAACTGTCAGTTAACCGATCTGTTTTAGGTGCAAGTTAAATGAATATTGTGCCTAGCATGACGTTTGGGTTAACGTTCTGACACTGTTGCTTGGGATAGCAACCTGGACCTACCTTGTGATATCCAACTTCATACCTAGAACGAACAAAGATGTTTGGGATAACGCTGAAACATTGGACTTGGTTGTTTGGGTTAGCTACGTGGACCTGGCTTGGGTTAGTCAGCTCCACACCAAGGACGAACGATGACGTTTGGGATAACATGGAAGCATTAGACTCGGTTGCTTGGGATAGCAACGTGGACCTGGCTTGGGATAGTCAGCTCCACACCAAGGATGAATGAAGATATTGGGAAAAAAGACTCACTACTAAACGTCGTTGCACAAATAACAAGACTGAAAGCGTTTGGGACAACGTAGCAACAAGGTATGGTCAACAATCATGTCTCATTTGCTTGTGATAGCAAATTTCATCTGGTTTGTGATAACTATGGAACAGGACTGTAAGTTTGAACATGGCAGGATAGGAAGTTGTTATGATATATGTTTTCCTTATTACCAGATAGAGATTAGGTATGTTATGTAAGGTTAGCGTTACATTTTGTTTGTGATGGCAAATTCCATCTGGTTTGTGATAACCCTGGAACAGCATAATAAGAATACACAAGACAGTTTGGGAAACTGCCGAAGTACAAGGTAGGTACTTATTGGAGCATACTTAGTTAATATAGGTTTGAAAATGAACGTTCTTACTGCGTAACTGATAATAGTTGTGTCTTACGAATTGATATTCATACTTAATATATAGTCTAAAAATAGGCTTGTCGCCTGGCATATTCATGGAGTTAGGTAAAGCCTATATTAATTAAATGCCAACGTAATATGCACGGAAAAATTTTAGGAGAACTATGAATTATGTTCCGTCCTCGTCGAAGTATATATTTAGAATACATATCGTAGTAACCTCGTAGTAGTACCCAACCGTCACGATTTCAAAGCGCGCACGCGTTGAAGGAAAGCGGCACCGCGCCCCTTCCTCCTACCTTTCTACCCTCTGGCCGCCTATTATAAACCTTCATTATCTTAAAAGCCAAGTTGTTGCAACAATTGGGTGATACATAGGGAAGTAGAGAGCTATTGACTTCGACGAGTACATCACATGATTAAGATCGAACATCGCTTACAGGTAAGTTCGTTTGATCATGTAACTAAAGGGTGTCTCAGAAATATTTTCGTTTTTAGATCAGTCCTCTGGCGGAATACGCATGCTCCGGAGAAACGAGACAGTTGACAAACGTTTAGCAACATTGTTAAATTTTAGTTGCAATGGAGCGTTTTACAGGGCCGAAACGTGCTTTTTGTGTTCGCGAGTTCTATAAAAACAAGGATTCTTATGTGCTTGTACGTCGCTTGTACAGAAATCATTATAACATAGCAAGAATGAGAGATGTCCCAAGCGCAAATTTAATTAAATATTGGGTAAGAAAGTTCGAGAGCACTGGAAACACGTGTATTAGTAAACCGCCTGGACGGCCAAGGTCAGCAAGATCGAACGAAAATATTGAACGTGTGCGCCAGTCCGTTAACGAGGATCCCCGGCAATCATTAAGACTGCGTGGAGCGTCTCTAACTTTGCATAAGTCAACTGTTCATCGCATTATTCGCAAGGATTTGCATTTTCACCCATACAAGATTGTTGTTACACAACAATTAAAACCACAAGATCCCGCTAATCGATTAAAGTTCTGTAGAACAATGAGAGAGCATTTTAACGGTTACAACAACATATGGTTTTCTGATGAATCGAATTTTCACATTAACGGGCATGTTAATAAACAAAACTGCCGATATTGGGCCGAGCAGAACCCGCAAAATCTTCATGAGACGCCATTACACTCGCCTAAAGTTATCGTCTGGGCTGCTATGTCAGGGCAAGGAATCATTGGCCCGTATTTTTTTGAAGACAATCGTGGCCAAGCTCAAACTGTAACCTCTGAGCGTTACTGCCACATGATTAGGACTTTTTTAACTCCAGCTATACAGAACCATGGTGGCTACAATAGAAACACGTTTTTCCAGCAAGATGGAGCGACTTCTCATGTCACGAATGAATCCTTGGATGCTCTTCATCAGTTATTCCCAGAGAGGGTCATCAGTCGCAGAGGAGACATTAACTGGCCACCGAGAAGTCCCGATTTGACACCAGCAGATTTTTTCTTATGGGGATACCTGAAGAGTACCAAGATTTGAGAGAGTTGAAGCAAAAAATAACAGATGAAATAAACGCCATTCCTCGAGCAATGCTTCGGAGAGTGATCGAAAACTTCAGTTCGAGATTAAGAGAGTGTGAAAACATGAACGGTGCTCATTTATCCGATACTCTTTTCCATAAATAAAATTAATGTTTAGGCTTTCGTTTGGTAATAAATTTATCTTTGTAAAAATATTCTAAGTATTTTTATTTATGGCATAAAATAAGAAAATATTTATGAGACACCCTCTATGTTCCGTCCTCGTCGAAGTAAATATTTAGACTACATATCGTAGATGTTCAAAGTTAGTTGCAACACCATACTACTAACGAACGATCGAATATCACTTACAGCTAAGTTCGGTTGATCATGTAATTATCAATAAGATTGTAAAAACTAAATAATGAAAAATATGTCACAGTAAACAGATTTGACTAACAGAGACTTGTCAGATGTCAAAAGCCAGGGACAGAATGCTATATAGCAACTTGATATTTATTGCTAAATTGCATTCTTCAATTATTAAATTAATTTTTTCGGACAATAGAATGGTTTTTATTTTTTTAATCAAAAATTTCGCATCGAAGGAAACCAATTCAGGAGAGATCATTTGTTTTAAATTAAACGGGGAATTCAAACATGATTTTTATTTGGCAAAAAAACCGTTCGCGTACCATTTTTATCTTAAAAATATCGAAGTCAATATCCGTACGCACGCCACTGTTAAAGCTAAACATTATTTTGCATTGAAAAATATGCAGCTTTATTAACTTTCACTACGTACTAAATATCAGTGAAATATCTGAAGCGGTACTGAAAATATTAATTAATTTCCATTTTTTTCCTAAAACTTCAACACCCTAAGTATTTGTAAGGAAACATTTTTGGACCATAGTTTATAAACCAAACTGCCAAAAGCCTGATTTTTTACTCTAAATAGGTCACTGCGATAGTTTAGTATTCCTCAATGGTCATTTCGAAACGAGCCAGCGTATATCAGATATTCGCTGAGACTAAAGGAGCACCTTAGAACTACTCTAAATAGGGCTTCGCGACACGTTAGCATTCTTTTACAGCTATATTCGACATCAGCATCCCAAGATATTTTACTATAATGAGTTTCGTGCGCTTCTAACAACAAGTGACGATAGTGTCTACATTGGAAAGCTTTAAAGTTTAAAGTCATACTATAGAGAAAAAATTCTATAACCCCGTTTTCTGAGTAAACCGGTTGTGTAGATCATGAACGCTGTCAGTTGAATTGATTATGCAGCCAGCATCATAGATGACAACAGTTGCAACAATACCGTTTATTTTTTACACTAAGCTAAAGCTCGTGTGGATAAGATAGTTCAAGTAATACTCTGAATGCTTGTTCATTTGAACTCTTCCCACCACGGAATTATCGAAAACCACTGTTTAAAAGAAAAAACGCCGGCACACGTCGAGAGATTTATTAAGGAGGACCACTTTCTAACCAAAAAATACTTCACTCCTTCTCACCCTAGGCCCCCCAGAGTCATTTCCCTAAAAATTTTAAATGACAAGGGGTATCGAGTAATAGATTGCCTGACAGGTCTTACTATATTTTGACGTTTGATTTTGTAAAATCAGTCAATTCGTTTTCAAGAAAATTAGGAAAATCTTTATTTACCTTATTTTGTTCAGATAAAAAACAAAAACGCACGAAAATATCACTTTCTATTTAAATAAGTGTTCACAGTCCTGTCCGTTAGGGTTTTGGCAAATCTACAATTCGTTTATATTTCAAACCGGAAACTACCGACATAAACAGCAATTCGGAAGATTAGACGTGGCAATAACCAAATAACAACCCAAATATTCTCAGAATTCATCAACACATATATCCTGGTCGAACTGTATTTCTGTACCCGAGAGGCAAAGTATCGTAAATCAAAAACTAAAGTTTCGAGTAATGGATGAAACAAACAAAAATTTCAGCACAGCTTCAGAAACGGACGTATCGTATTTTCAAAATAAAAAATATCAACATCAGAAAGGCGGTGTTTAACAAAATAGTATATTTTAATTATTCTTTTAATTTTGAGGCAGAATTACTAGAATACCTAAAAATTGAGTCAAAATGGACTTACGGCTGTTTACCTCTGAGCTACTGATTTATTGTAATACCTGTTTAGTTATTTGTTGCTAAGGTAAAGAAGGAATTTAGTTTCCTGTTAGTTACCTTTGCGACAATCTTGGGAGAGTGAACATTAATTTCTTCATTCAGATTTTACATCCAAAATGGTCTACACACTAGCCAAAAGAGTGGAAATGATTCTAATTTATGGTGCCCAAAATCAATGAGCTCGGCAAACAGCCGTCACGTTTACCGCCAGACATCCGCATAAGTATGTTTTGGACCTTGTTACTAAATTTACTCAAACTGGATCTATTGCAAATAAAAAACGTGATCATCGGAGAGTTTTAGATGAAGCCGCTTAAGTTGAAGTTAAGGATCATTTTGGAATAAATCCTAATACTTCATTACGCAAAATTGTTGCTGCGACTAGTACTTCATTAGGTGCTGTACATGCAGTTACTAAACTCCATAAATTTCATCCATTCAAAATAAAAATATTGCAAGAGTCAACCGAAGATGGTTTCGATAGCTGAGTTTTGTGAACAAATGATTGCAGCAATTGATGATAATACCATTCATGTAAAGAATAACTGTTTCAGTCATGAATGCACATTTTATCTAAATGGATTTGTTAATAAGCATAACCGCAGGTCTTTGAGCAATGAAAATCCTCATGCTTTGTAGAAGGGCATTCCCAATACCTCCAAAAAAATAATGTATCGGCAGGCATTTTAGGAAACAAAGTGATTGGGTTACTGTTTATTAATGGAAATTTGAATGGATACATTTATTTGGATATATTGGAAAATACCATCAATCCGCTTATCACTGAAACCATTGAAAATCAAATCGAAGAGAATGGAAGCCCTATATTGGATGACCCTGAAATATATTTACAGCAAGACGGCGCTTCTCCTCACTATGTTCTTCCGGTACGGCAATGGCTAGACGACGAGCTTCCAGATAAATGGACAGGGCGAAGAGGGCCTATAGAATGCCTTGTTAGATCGCCTGATTTGACGCCATTAGACTTTCTTCTAAGATGTCATTTGAAATCTATTGTGTTTACTCCCCAACGTGAAAGTTTGGATGAACTTCGACAAAGCATCATCGAAAGCTGACATGATATGTTTTTGAAAATGTCCGGCAGGAATTTGAACATCGCCTATATCATTATTTGGCCAATAACGAGCAATATTTTGAATACCTATTGAAATAAAAAGTGATATTTTCGGGTGTTTTTGTTTTCTAACTGAACAAATTTAGATAAATAAAGTTTTTTCTAATTTTCTTGAAAACGAAAGGACCGATTTTGGAAAGTCAAGCATCAAAATAAAGGACTTTCAAACCACCTATTAAGTACCTTCCAAACAAGCTATTACTCTATACCCCTTGTCACTTAAAATTTTTGAAGGGAATGACCCTGGGAGGCCGAGGGTGAAAGGGGGTGAAGTGGTTTTTGGTTAAAAAGTTGTCCCCCTTGGCAAATCTTATGACGTGTCTCGGCGTTTTTTCTTTTAAGCAATGGTTTTCGATAAATTCATTTCAAATGAACACCCTGTATAATGCATTCAATAATAAAAGCGTTACCATAGATGGTAACGGCAATCTGTCTGAAAGCAAAAAAGGAGTTCGATCTAGAACAACATAAATTTACTGTTCCAATAATAGAAATTGGGTTAGCCGTTCGACAGTGTCATGTTGTATTTAGCAGGGAGTTAGTCGATTTTAGTAAACACCTCCGTTCTACCGGTATCAAGCAAACCAGTGAATTGGGACGTGTTTACTAGATGTAGCATTGTTTATTCAAAAAGACTGGAAACATTTATTTCAATTCAATGTATAGAATTTCAACAATGCATTTTATATGTAAACAAGATAGTTCGCTTGCTTTGCTATGGTACAGTAATAAACAGTAGTTACAAACAAATATCAGATTTTATCTAGGCAAAGAGAGTGTTGCAGTTGACAAAAATATCGAAATTGCATTATTTGATGATACATAATTCACGAATTCCATCGCTTTGTATGTCTCCTATCCTCTAACCTTTAATAAATTGGCGAATATCACTCTGGGCTTAATCAAATTATAACACACAGTTGCTACTATAGCAAGGGTGAAAAGGCTTTGAAGGCTTTGCATTTGGTACCGCTATAGTGAACCTAAGTTGCAAATTGAAAAATATTTTGAAATGTTTTGCGACTTTCGTTTAACTCTTTATAGAAGACAAAAATTAAATAATTTAGGTTTCGTAGTTTTGAAAAATGTTTTTTAACTATTTGTTGAATCAAATTTTCAAATTTTGCATGTTTCATATTCTACTCATATCTAGTACCATTTAGAATATTTGTCCATCTAAAACGAGGAAGTAGACCGCATGGGAGTTACGGAGTCAATCTAACCAACCAACTTCTTACGTCAATTGGCGAGGAAGTAGATATGATTTCGAAAAAGTTTTATATATATATATATATATATATACGAGCCCCTTCCCACTTCAGTTGGCCCACTTCAAGATTTGTACCAAAATATGCCTGTATAAACTAAACATGACGAAACTATTTACTTCTAAAACAATTTATTTTCTCAAAAACATTTTAGATACACTCTAGTCATAAAAAATACATATTTGAAATCACTTAGACCTATAACTAAAGAACATCTGAACATATAAACAATGTGCGAATAAACGCGCGAAGTTAACAAAGCAACAATTGAAAGATTCCCATTGGTAACATCACCTTTATTTTTTTACGGCTGAAATTCTTTGGGGCATAGTTTTAACCAAGTTCTGTCAAAAATTTGGTGTAAAGCAATTCCATATTTCTTGAAGCTTTTGTCTCTGTTCGTTGATTGTACGAGCAGGATGTTGTCGTAGAACCTTTTTCATCTCGTGCCACAAAGTTTCAATAGGTGACAGATCTGGACTGCTAGAAACCCATTTCAAAAGTGGTACATTATTTTCTTACATCCATTTTATAGCCTTTTTTGAGGTATGGCACGCTGCACCATCTTGTTGAAACACAAAATCTTGGTCGGATGTCATTCTTCCATCTTCATTTTTTGCGAATAACTATACTGCGACTGTCATCAACACAAACTTCGAATCGGGCCTCATCACTCCATTGTATTGCACACCATTGTTGAGGTGTCCATTGTCTATGGTCTTTAGCCCATCTAAGCGGATTTTTCTTTTGCAGTGGAGTTAATAATGGCTTGTCTTTGGCCTATAAACAAGTTGTTTTTTTTTATAAGAAGACTTACCTTGCAAGTGCCAAATCCCAGTTTGTGGGCCTCTCTATGAGTTGTGGACCTCGAAATTCTCCTTCCAACAGCGTCACTCCACAGAGCACTTAATTGTAAATAATTGGCACGCCTATTTTTCACGATTATTCTTCTTAATGCTCTTCGGTCTGCATTTGTGATATTACTTTTTTTCACATATCGTGGCTTATTATTAACTGAACCAGTTACGTTATATCTTCTAACAATATTTCTCATACTGTACCGCGATAAGTCTAACAAAGTTGCAATTTCTGAGTTTGATTTCCCAGAATTAAAAAACCTAATTATCAGTAACCGGATTTTCTCACTAATAACCTTTCCTCTACCATTTTGAAAACCCAAAACTATTTTAAACGTATTCTGACTGCTGTGATTAATAAAAACAATTGTCATGGCTTTTATTTTTCACAGCCATCTATGCGTTATATACTTATTTTGCATTGAAATGAAATAGGTTGATATTCTGCTGTAATTGCAACATGTGTTATTTTTATGCTGCAAATTTGATTAGGAAGTTATAAAGTTGATGTTTTCTACTATATATTATCAAAATATTTATTGTTAATATTTTAAACCTATAACACCCTGCTATATTTTTGTTATTTGTGTTTGATAAGAAAAAAACTAAGATTTCAATAGTTGGGCCAACTGAAGTGGGAAGGGGCTCGTATATATATATATATATATATGCCAAAAAATACTAAAATCGGAAAAACATACGTATGTGTTTACCTTGTTTGACACTCTGTATATTTATCTTGAACGGTGCCTCTCACACTTTGATAACATTATCATGCCAGTATTTGAAAGTCCGTCATAATTGGAAAAGTCAGTATGTACAGATAAAAATATAGATAAAATGAAGTACAATACAAACAACAATGGTAACATAAAAACAAAGTTACACCTGCAGAGTTGATGAAGTCATAAAAACCGCAATTTGTTAGCTTGCTCCTCACAAGCATGGGGCTCTTGGGGTTTAAAGTACTATTGCTCGCATTTCGGACCCATAAACAATGCAGATGCAGCGTTAGAAGTTAAAGATTGGATGACAGTTGCCACAACGGTTCTAGGTGGGTTTTCTCGTTCTCGGACGTTTGGCGTGTTTGGGACGAGAAGTGAGTGCGATGTGTCTGGTACATCCAAGACAACAGATAACCTCTTTTGGGAATGGTCGTGTCTAAATTCCTACTCCAAATGGTCGTGGGCTTTGTGGGCTTTGCGCGATTTCGGTGTGAAACGGGAACGTTCAAGCTGTTATCGCAGCCCACCGTATAGTCGTGAAGAAAAGAACAAGTCACAAATGAACTGTCTCCTGGTAAATAACAAAATATGGACATACAATAACATCATATGTCATTGTCATTAATTTATAATTTGAGAAAGGCCACCGTGTTGCTCAAAACGTCAGTAAAAAGTAATTTAAATATTTGGACAGAAAATCATGATGTTATGTCATCATGAAAACCACAAGTTTCCGGTGTTACATTAAAGAAGCCTTCTAATGACTTCGATAGAACAATCGCTCCCTGCGCCATTCACTGGCTAAAAGAGTGCGCCGTCGCACAGTGGTCGAGAACGCCCAAAAACCTGTCAAAAAATATAACTTCTGTAGCATTATCACGAAATTTAGTATAGAAGGGTTTTTGAGATCGCTGACGCAGAAATATTATATACCAAACATAAAGAACAATAAAATTCATTACCTAAAAACTCTATAAAGATTGATGTCTGAAGGATCTAATCCGAGGTTAAATATATCCCTAAATAATTTTTCAGATTTTACATTTCCCTATGCTCCTAATTTCATTTGTGCTGCATCCGTCAGTTCTTCAGCGGTTATGCTGGTTCATAGTTCAAAAACTTTTAATCTCTTAGTCCTTCCAGAATTATCAGCGGAACTAGATTTTGGTCGGCCTTAAGTAATTGATTTTCTTGAGCTGGTTTTCCTTGTAAATTTTATTGTTCATATGAGCCAATCTTTATAGCTGATTGAAAAAAGGGACCTGTTTCGACTGATCTCCGTCCGCTCATTTTTAAATTTTTATATATATCCTGCCAGATTTCTATTTTCGGTCACATCGCCTTTCTTGATCTTGTTGTTTTAAGATTTCGGCTTGCAATTCATGAAACTTTTTATCTAGACGCGTCTATGGAAAACCTTGTAGAACCTCGTGGCATGTTGAATAAATCACCATACATAGATTAAGTTCGAAACTAAAAGTAATACAAGTTAATTTAGCAAGGGGTCCTTATGAGCATTTATGATAATTGGCTTGGATTGATTAAGGCCATATTTCTAAGAAGGTTGCGAAAGTTAGTAAAATCTGATTTTAGCTTTCACTTTGCACAACTTCAAAGTTATCAAACATAGTTAATCCCCATGGAAATAAAGGACGGATCATGGTTGAAAATCCTTCTAAGTAATAGTAATAGAAAAAGTGACTGAAAAGCAATGATACATTTAACCCACGGTGTGTGTGAACACATCAATCAAGACACATGTTTAGTATATATCAGATAGAATATCTTAGCTTCTCCAGCAGAATGCATATTGAAATATCTTGGATTTTCCAAAACACAATATGATGTATAATTTAGAACGTCACGGATTTCACGATTTCACCACTAAAAATTATTTACCACAAGCTCTATGTTTGACGATCCGTAATAGCGATGGTAGTGAAAACAAGATTTTGTTTTCATGGTTAAGTAATTATTCTCAGTATCAACTTTCAAATACATGAAGAACTCCATCCATTCCCATTACTTCATTTCTTGACTTTTTTCAATCTATTTGTGTGTTCTAAAACACTGCGTGTCATCTCAACATGTAATTTTGCCGGAGGTGGATGCTTCCACAAATTTATTCACCCGTCTTAACAGACCCAAAAATCGGCTCTCGTTTCCAAGACTTGGCCCGTAAGGACAAATCCTTCTAAATTCTCTACAACCGATTGAACTCAATACACTCCACACCTTATCCTAACTAATCTAACGGTAGCTATTAGCTGTTTCGTTTCCCTTCTGGTTATTCAGTCCCACTTAAGTATATTTTTCCGTCTCCATTCATGGTGTACCTTCATTTGTCTCTATCCTGGAAGCGGAGGAAAGTTATTTGGAGTGTCGACAAGGCGCGAAGTGTGGGATTTGCAGCCGTATATTGTTTTTAGATTGAAATTTAGAGATATTCCTCCACACAGTCGCTGCTTTTGTGTTATCCGTCTAGTGACAAATGAAAACGTTTCAGTCTGCTGGAGCACATAAGACGAATGAAAGCCAGATGCTCAACGGTATCATTATGCAATGTGGGAACATTTACATAAATTGGTCTTGAAGTATGTGGGGAAGTAGATGACTATTTATTTTATTTTCCAGGATGGCAAGGTCCACATATTTACCACGACTGCTATAATACCCGTTTTACATTGACAATATTTCTTCATGAATTGAGTTCATGGGCAAATTTTAAAAATGTAAAACAGGAATTTGACGTCAAATAAATCCATGAAATTATATTACAAATTCCATGATGCAAATCTTGCTTTCCTTTCCATTATACTGAAATAACTTTTCAGATTAAGTATAGAACTTTGATACAATATCGTTTCTATTTATATATAAAAGCTCAAAATGTGTATAGCAAGAATTTGTTGCGTGGTTGGCAGCACCGGCGAATAATTCACCAATTTGTACATTGATGTAAACACCGCAAAACATAAACAGCATGACCTTAAAGGAATTCGGCTGGATAGATTCGAGAAATTGTTGATTCAAGTCGGGTATAAGGTACTTAAGAAAGTTCGTTGATGAGCGATTTCGATTATCCGAGCAACGCAAATGGGGACAGCTTTGTAGTAAGGCGAATGCTGCGAACTGAAAATGTATGAGATAAATAGGGAAATATTTCATTATATACACATTGAATATATCCGTACACATACACATAAATATTATTGCCCAAAAATATCTACTCCACAAAATTTTCTCAGACTATTTTATCACATTCGGTGTATTTTGGTGTGTCCAGTTCAAGGGACACATTGAAATTTGTGTGGTGACTCTGTTTTTTTCGAAATACCCCCATTTACGGTGATGCTATAAAATGCCCTATTTCAAATTATGCATCATTCACTTTTCAATAGCTATGAAGGAAATACTTGCTTAAACGATCCAGGCAGTTTTTGTTATTTGTGGAGAATATAACTTTCCAAAGCTTCGAGAATCGATCTCGGACTCAATCATGCGCAGTTTAACTAAGTCCAAATCACCAAGGACTTGATCTGGCACGAACAAATCTCGTCAATAGCGGCAACTGCTGAGAAAAAGCTAGGCTATTTTTAGAGCTAAGAAGTACTTTTCTCCATATGACCTCCTTACTCTGTACAAGGTCCAGATAAGACCTACAATCGAGTAGTGCTCACATGATTGGGGTACTGCCGCCCCGACTACATTATCCATGCTCAATGCTGTTCAGAGAAGGGCTGTCCGACTGATCGATTGATCTTTTCTAACGGATAGTCTCGGGACCTTTCCACAACGGCGGGCCCTCGGCAATCCAGCTCTCTTCTACTTCTACGCCAACAGGCTTTGCTCCTCCATGATGCCAATGCGCGATTCAGAACTGGTGCTGCATAAGGAGGTTTTTCCATCTTCTTTTAACATTGGACATTCCAAATCGGATTAAAGTTCTTTAGCCTCCTCATAGCAACCGTAAAATTCGAAGTCTTCCGTTCCGGTGATCAAAAATTTTCGTCGGAATTACAAGTTAAAAAATCTGTTGGCCTATTGGTTTACGATATGTTGTCTAATTTATAACATGTAGGATGTAGTATGAGTAGCAAACTAATCCAAAACTACTATATTTACGTTCTCATTTGGATCGTTACCCCGAAATTGTTTGAGGTGATAGTCAAAGGTAATTTCGACTGAGAAGAGAAATATGAGATATTATCTACATGAAAACCACAGAAGCTTCAGATGATACGTTGTATTATCATATAAATGCTAACTCACTGGAATCTTTATCGGCATCTAAATCAGGCAGCTTCTTCAGGTAAATCTTGTAAAATAAATTTTCTTTCAACTACAGTAACTACAAATTGAAAACTAGAACAATATTGTGATTTTGCACATTAGCCATATCTTTCCAAAGATTCTTCAAATAAGCCACAAGGTACTGCAGCAAGGATACATTTTATGTTGAGTAAAAGAATAATTTGTCTACTATCAAGTACTTTACGCAAAATGTGTTTATCATTAAATTTAAAACAAACTGTGGTCGTATCGTTTTCGAAGTGGAGCAAGTTCCTCCAAGGATTTTAAATTACACTGTTGCCAAGCTTTCCTATATAACGTTTGGGACTTCACGAGGCACTGCAAAATCGAACCAGTTAGAAAAGTAAAAGTATTTTTGTAAGGTGCACGCGATATTTCGAAAACTGTTTTCACAGAAAGACAACAAAGACATTAACATATAGGACAGAAAAACACAAATATAACTATAGTTTATCGCATGATTTCCGCTTTTTTCTAGGATTTTACAAAATTGCGCTTAGCTCAAATACAGTTCGACTTTGTACTGAGGTGTACATTTCTAGCTGAAGTGGTGATATTGATCGTCTGAACACCATGTACATGTTCGTAGTTAACTTTTCTCCGAGGGGCTTGTGACGAACATAGTCCTTTATGAAATGACGACAGCGGTGCATGGGAAGTGCATCATCTCTACGCCATTTTTATGGTTGGGAAAACACACGTTTACCATTGTTCTGAAGACAACTGATTTAGTTTGCCAATTAGAAATAGAACAGAAATGGGTCTCACTGACGGACACTGATAATTGTTCCGACTGACAAATTTAGTTTCTGATTTTCAGCTTTAACAAGGTACTGCAGCGGGTTTGGTCACAGGAGTACATAAAATTATGATGAGGTTAGATGAAAGCTTTATATTATTAGTGGAAATTGCATCAAATATCTATATATGTCATTTATAGCCCCATAGCTGAAATTATTAGGGCGCATAGAATAATACTCCTCTAGTGACCTGCATTATATGAATTTCTTGTATTCCATTAGATTTGAGGCACAAAGAAACATAACTCTGTGACAATATGCTGTCGACGTTTTTTATTTTCTTCTTTAGGTCTCTACAAGAAAAAAATAAAACGCTAACTTTACATATACATTAATTAATAATCTAAGGAACAAAATACAGGGTGTAAACGTTATGGTAGTCATTATTGAAATCGGTAATAGGGGGAGTTAAAACACGGCAAAAAGTTCATATGACCCATGGTCAAAAAGACAATAGATTTTTGTTATAACTTTAAGTGCTTTATATCGACCACAATCTTACTAATTTTTATAATCTAATCTAAAAAGTTTTTAAATTGGGTAATTAACAAATAAATGAAATTAAGTTTTTCTAAGTTAAGCCAAAATTTGTAGTCAGTAAGTAACTAAGTTTCATTAAATTGAATATTTAATACACACATGACAACAGCGCGTCGGTCATCGTCACTCTTATCGAACCGGCAATCGATTGCAAACGGTAACAGTGGTTAGTATGGTGTTTTGTTTTAGTTCGTGCACCTGCTGTTAATTTACGGTGAAGCTCGTCAGAATTCAAATCTAACAGCTCAAATTTATCGCGACATATTTCGCCAGCGGGTACACCCAGACAAAAGGTCATTTGTGCAAGTGTACCAACGACTTCGAGTTACAGGAAGTGTTCACCCACTAATATTCGCACTCGTGAAAGACAGTTTACGGTAGAGCATGAGGAACAAATTTTAAATATCGTGGAAATCAGTGCAGATATCAGCACTCGGGAATTAGGCCGCAGCGTAGGACTATCGCATACCATAGTCTATAGAATCCTACGGGAAAATTTGCTTTATCATTACCATGTACAACAAGTGCAGCCCTTGTTACCAGAAGACTATCCTCGCAGACTAACATTCTTTCAGTGGTTTTTGCACAAAAACATTGAACATCCGGATTTTTTTAAAACATTCGAGCGGCGGACGAATGTACTTTTACGCGAGACGGAATAATAAATTTCCATAATACTCACACGTGGGCCCAAGAAAATCCTCATACCATTCGTGAAGGTCGTAATGAAGCTTGTGTGGAAAGTGGAGGACAACATTTTGAACACCATCTTTAAATACAAAAAAGTGCAGTGTGGGTTTTAAAAAGAAAAACAATGTATGTATCAAAATTGTGTTCCCTATTTATAAGTGGATTTTTTTAATACGTTCAATAAACTTTCATACACTAGGTGAAGCACTGGGACAGTTAGTGGTAAGTCCGTTTTTATAATTGTTTGCATTTTACGAGTAGATTATCAAATAATTAAATAATACCTAAGAGCCAAAAATAACAAGCTCCATCTTTATTTACACTGCGTTCCGTCGAAATTTGCGTCTGGCACTGCGCCGTTGTCAGATTTTATTTTTCTATAAAGTCGCTCTGCTCTAAAAAAAGCCGTTTTGACCCCCATGTTATAAGAAACTGTGTGCTTCTTGTAACCCCTTCTGTCACCCATTTAAATGACTATCATAACGTTTAGACCCTGTATATGTAAAAGACTCATATTTCAGCTAAGATATTACAACCAACCAGATCACTATAACGAACTCGATATTTAAGTTAAAAACTCAAATAACCGTCATGGGGATCGAGCTAGACAGAGACTGAGAAAAACAGGAGGTATTTCTATGTTTTGAATTTTTGTTGCTAATTAATCTTACGTGGTGATGGTTAGTTTTCGTGAAACTATTGCTATATATACTTTAATCTAATCATATTAGCAAATTTCCCCGAAATAATTGAAAAGTCTGGTTGTATTGGTGAAAATTGTTCAAGGGGGAATTTGAAACATGGACGCATGAAATGGACACACCAATTTAAGTGGGAAAATTTTTTATTTGACAACAAATAATGAGAAAACGAGTTCTTTGGGATTCAATCGAAAGTGTTGACAGGAAAGAAAATACTTTGCATGCAAGATTTTTAGGTATTTATGAGACCTACAGAATGAGACCACACGTGAAAAGATCCGACTAGTATCAAAAACGTTATGGCCGAAAAACGAGGCAAAATGCAGGTTTTGGCACTAATGCGATGATAATATCACGCAACTGCTTGAAATTCTTCAAATCCCTAGGATTCATAATTCTAAATAGCAACATCAAAATTGGAGAATATTGCTCAAGTAGCTTTTTGAGAATTTCTAATTGTTTATTCCAAAACACCTGTTTTCCGGCCATCACTACTAGTCTATTGAGCAATAATTTGATAGCAAAATATACGTGTTAACTTTGCCGATATGAATCATAAACTATTCCAAAAGATGAATGTTATTTCTATGCGAAAGTTTAAATTTTTTTTCTTCTAAACAAATTCAAACATTTCGTATTTGTGAGTAATTGCAGAAAGGCGCAACGATATTCGCAAGACATACGTTCCTATACACATTTTGTAACAAAGCGAATATGTCTACCATCTTTCAGCGAATTACTCACAAATAAGAAATGTTTGAATTTGTTTAGAAGAAAAAACGTAATTCAGACTTTTTTGCATGAAAATAACATTTATGTTCCGGAATGACGTGCGATTTATATTGGCAAGCTAAACTAGTGTATTTTGGTACAAAATGCGCTTTGGACTAACCCTGTATATTACTGAATAAACTAGTAGTGATGACCGGAAAACAGGTGTTTTGGGATAAACAATTAGAAATTCTCAAAAACTACTTGACCAATCTACTTCAATTTTGTAGGCCACATAAATACCCAAAAATCTTATATAAAGAGATTGTTTATTCCTGCCAGTACCTTCAATTGAATCTCAAGAAACGCGTTTTCTCATTCTTTGTTGTTGAATAAAAAGATTTCCCACAAAAATTGGTGTACCCATTTTATGCGTCCATGTTTTGAATACCCCCTTGAACAAGTTGCAGCAATAAGACCAGACCTTACAATTATTTCGCAAACCTGGGGTATTTTCGTCTAATATGATTAGACTACTATAGATATCCAAGCGAAAACAGAATCACTAGACCTAGACGTTCCAAGATGAAAGACACTTTAACTAAAAGATGAAGCTTTAAAATTAAGGACATCTGTGGTTTCCTCAAAATAAGATCTTATTAGTAAGTCCTCCAGAGTGGCAGCGCTTGTATTTTAAATAATAAATTACTTTTAACAGTTATACTTTAATCCAAGAGAAGTTCTCAGTTCGGAGCGGCAGATAACTGAGAGCATCCGTAACTTCGGCATTCTCTTATATAATATTTATTTGCCTCCGCTACTCTGCGAGTGCATATTGCAGCTCTATTAGTGCTTAGAAGACTTGTGTCAATTAAGATACGTTCGGGGAATATATTAATATGAAGTTCTCCGACTTGCATAACCACGTTTAAATTTTTAAGTGAGTTGCAATTTGGGCAAGATTTAGAACGTTGATTTTTATCTGCTCTTATGATCTAATTTAGGCCCGTATCGTCAGTCGTCCCTACAATTGTAGGGCGCCTTTATGGCCTCCTTGATTGTCATAGTTTTCTACTTCTCCAAGTACATCGAAAAATACAAGACCAAAAGGTCCTATAATGTAGATGGTATAATTATAACTTGATACATTCTATAATTTACAGTGTCAAACACCATGAAACGTCAAGCTGCCTGACTGACTGACCTGACATAAAATTCTCAATAAAGAGAATCTATGTGAAAAGAATTTCGTGTTAATGTGAAAGATATTTCGAAACATACATAAAAAATACTTCTTCCTACTTCTTCAACAGAACTTACTGTTTTATAACAAAAATAATAGTAGTCGTCCCTAAATACTCTTTCAGCGTCACAAGAAACTTGCATGCACGCATTTTTTTATATTAGAGGAGGTGCGATGAGGTATGTAATATGTAAAGCTTCTATAAAAAGCTGTTGAGTGAGAATGCATGACCAGTGATAGTTGGCATCTACCTTGAAAATACTAACATTGTGTTTTTTAATCAGCGCCTCTCATGTGTGAGCAGGAGGCTTGTTGTAACGGGGCTAAGTAGTAGCAGCTTAGTAACTCAGCCGTGTAATTACTAATATATAATATACTTTGCTACCATAGCACATACGAAGTTGGAAACGCACTTTCAAGGGATGCCGGCATCGCATTGTACAGTTCAGCGACTTTCTACGAACTCGATGGTCTATGAAGAAGTTACGGCTGCAGAGATCATAGAAATAATAGATGACCTTCCAAATAAAAAATCCTGCGGCAGTGATGACATATCAACGCGAGTGGTGAAAACTATAAAATGTGAGATATCAACTCCACTTTCACAGCTTATAAATAAGTCAGTGCTGAAAGGTAAATTTCCAAAGTGTCTCAAACTTGCCATTGTAATTCCTATATTTAAGAAAGGAGATCCGACTGATATAGAGAACTACAGACCTATATCTCTGTTATCTATTATATCAAAAATTATAGAAAAGTGCCTGCTTAGACGAATCGTTAGCTTTTTAAATAAGTATAACACCATATCAGACAGTCAACATGGGTTCCGGTCTTCACGATCCATAGAAACAGCGTCATTTGACTTTTTTAACAAAGTTTACGAGGATATTGATTCTAATAAATATGTTGCAGGCTTGTTTTTCGATCTTTCGAAGGTATTTGATATAATAGACATAAAATTCGTCGAGCAGAAGCTGTATAATCTCGGTATTAGGGACTTTCTTTTACGCTGGCTTGTTTCTTTTCTATCAAACAGACAGCTTAAAACAAGAGTGAATGGTTCTTCGTCGGGGGTGTATGACATAAGCATTGGTGCAGCCCAGGGCTCGGTACTAGCGCCACTCCTGTTCATTTTGTTTATGAACGACCTAAAACTATCTGGCCATATGGTCAACTACGCTGATGATACGTCAGTAGTAGTTAGTGCAGCAACACCAGTTGACCTGCTCCAAGCAATTGAGCGAGTTGAAACAGAAATGAACGACTGGTGTGTATCAAACCGCCTTATACTAAACGCTGATAAAACAATGTATGTGCATTTCTACAATAGTAAACCACGGTTGCACAACGATATCTTCTCAGACGGAACCGAATTCTTAGGAACTCATATTGATGGGAAGTTGGGCTGGCAGTCACATGTGAATCATGTCATTAAGAAACTCAATAGTGCATACTTTGCAATCTTGAAACTCAAACAAGACATCTCCCAAACAGCTCTAATAGATATCTACTACGCCTTGGCTTACCCGCATCTTAGCAATAATATAATACTATGGGGACAAGCAGTCATGAACAACAGAGTCTTCATCTTGCAGAAAAGAGTACTCAGGCTGATTTTCAATATCAACAAAAGAGACTCTTGTAAAGATATTTTCAGAACATATAATCTGCTAACATTAATATCCATCTATATATATAAATGCGCTCTCTTCGCATTTAAACATAGGACCAGTTTTATTCAAAATAACACAGTTAACAGGCACTACAACACCAGAATAGGTTTTGACTTAAGTATACCAGTCCACGCAACAGCCCAGTTTCAGAAATCACCACTCTATGCCTGTACAAAAATTTACAATAAACTACCAATTGAGTTCCGCAGAAGCACTAATATGTTGACATTAAAGAAACGTCTGAGAAGATATCTATCAGAAAAGTGTTACTACACCGTCGACGAATACCTAACTGCTTAATTTTATTTATTTATTCTTTTTATTTATTTATTAAGCTTAACGGAAAAGAAACAGTCTATTTATTGCTCCTCTTCTAGACATTTTAAGCGCTCAATTGTTTTTATTTATTTAAAATAGATTTTTTTTTCATGTTCGTTAGATGTCATTGAGAATTTGTTTGTGTTTGTAATGACTCCTATTTTATTTATTTATTTTTTCATGTTCGTTAGATGTCATTGAGAATTTGTTTGTGTTTGTAATGACTACTATTTTATTGATTTATTTGTTTATTATTTATTATCTCAATTACCGTTTTAATTAGCTACCTGTTCTTTTTTTGCATATCGCATACTTATGTATTGTATATGTAATGTTGACAAGTCTTATGTCATAGCTATTTATGACCAAAAGACAATAAAGACTATCTATCTATCTATCTATCTAATTGAAAAATGTTTCTATTAATTTTTATTATGCATTTATTGAAGTATCGTATGTTAGTACTTTCACATAATCCAAGAAAGTATTTTTTTTATAAAAAAATATGCTGGTAATTTGGGTTTGGGGCTAGATGAATCCAAATTTAGGGGGCAAGTAACATGTTACACTTTGCCCCAGGTCTGCACAATATTTTTTTTTGCATTAGCTATATTACTTTGTCAGTCTAAATGTTGTTTGTCAAGCTTTGTTGTTATATTTGAGGATGCGGAAGTATAAAAGGAAGTCAGAACGGGCCTCAAAGTCTCAAGAAGTCCATGAACAGGCAGCAAAGAAAGTATTAGACAATGGCTAAAAAATTCGTGAGGTTGCTTCATTGTTTAAGCTTTATCATGTATCGTTGTTCAGATATATAAAAAGAAGAAGAAATTGCCTCTTACTGTTAGGTATACCAAAGCTATGAGAAGTATTATAACCAGAGCAAGAAGAGAAAATTACCGCTTACCCCTTGAGATGTGCAGTCATCTACTTTGGATTGTTTTCATGCACCACCAAGAAAAAAAATAGAAACAGAGAAGGATGCTCTGAAGAAAGAATTTGAAGTGAAAATTATAAAAAAAGCAAACAAGAAGCTAAAGCAAAAAACAAAGGCTCGGGCAAGGGGAAAGGTAAAATTGAATAGATCTAGAAAGACCAAGATTGATGAAGTGAAGAGAAATGTTCAAAGAAGAATCAGATTATGAACAAGAAGAGTGGTTCTGATTAATTTGCGGAGAAGAATATAGAAAATCAGACAAAGAAGATTGGATCAAGTGTATGTATGACCTGTAAACTTTGGTCACACCTTAAATGTGTAAAAGGTCATCATGTGAAGACTGGAGAAACTTGCATTAAAAATTTTCCTACTTTCATACGAATTTCTTTTCCTCTCCATGCTGATTGAGATAAGGTTAATTGTTTGAAATAGTTAAGGTTAGTAAAATTAGTTGACTGAGATACTTTCTTTAAACTTTTGACCAAAAATAATAATACTTTTGGTTGTTTCCACTTCTGAAGCTCATGTAGCTTGCTACATTGATTGTGATAGTTAAGTAAATACATATATAAAGAATTGTTACAAAATGTTTTATTTTAAGTCGATTATAAGTGCAAATTGTGAATAACTGATCGTTAAGTTTATTAATAATTTTAATTAACCTAAGCATATGATATGCGAGTCAGAAGATGACAATTATTGTTAAAGAAAACGGTAAGTATTCACAACATCAGTTCGTAAGAAATACAACTAAATACATTATTTGTATGTTGGTTTTATGATACAAGTCTTAAATAATGCAACCTGTTGTTTGAAAGTGCCTTAATTATAAATTAATTATAGATTCAGGGAAACATGTTGTCTTTACCATTAAAATACTCAATAGTCACTGCAACGAGTGAAAGAAAAGATGTTACAACTTGCCTCTCTGTCTCCTAATAAGGATGAATCAACTCAAGATTACTTGCTCAAAATACGGTTCGCCTGAATGTGGGGGAATGTGTCATATTCTCTATTATCATTACGAGTCTTATTAGCAAAACGAGGCAAAATGCAGGTTTTGGCACTTGTTGGTATTGCGGCTATAATTTCACACAACTCTTGAAATTCTTCAAAGCCTTAGGATCCATACTTCTAAATAACAACAACAAAATTGGATTATATTGGTCAAGTTGTTTTTTGAGAATTTCTAATGGTTTCATTTAATAGCAAAATACGCTTGTTGTATGAATCACAAGCCATTCCGGAAGATAAATGTTATTTTTATGCGAAAAACAAAGGTTAAGCTTTCTTCTTCTAAACAACTCAAAAATTTATTATTTGTGAGTATTTGAACAAATGCGATACGGTATTCGGAAAACATACTTTACCAGACACATTTTATAATAGAGCGGGTGTGTCTATCATATTTTATTGCGAAGTACTCACAAATACGAAATGTTTGAATTTGTTTAGCAGAAAAAACGTAATCCATCCTTTTTTGCATAAAAATAACATTTACCTTCCGGAATGGTTCGTGATTCATATCAGCAAGGTAAACTAGTGTATTTAGCTATAAAGTGCCATTTGAACTAACCCTGTATATTGCTCTAACTAGTTGATCAATCTACTCCAATTTTGTTGTGGTTATTTGGAAGTACGAATCCTACGAATTTAAAGAAATTCAAGTATCTGCGAGAAACCATCGTTGCATTACCATCAAGTGCCAAAGCCCGCAGTTTGCCTCGGTTTTCGACCATAACTTTCTTGCTATTAGTCGGATCTGTTTACCCGTGGTCTCGTTTTGTAGGTCTCATAAATACTTAAAAATCTTATATGGAGAGCTTTTCCGTTCCTGTCAACACTTTTGATTGAATCCCAAAATAAGCGTTTTTCTCATTCTTTGTTGTCGAATAAAAAGTTTTCCCACAAAAATTGCTGTTCCCATTTTATGGGTCCATGTTTTAAATACCCCCTTAAACAACGGGCAGCAATAAAACCAGACTTTACAATTATTTTGCAAACCAGGAGTCTCTATTACAACCATTAGGGAAATTTCATTTCCTTTCAAATGATCCTATGTCGCATACATCATGTGTTAAGAAGTTAAAACAATACAACCTATTTGGAAAAATGTTGTTTTAAGCTAACGACGTCACTCCTGTTACCTGTCATCACCAAATCCATCACTATCATCTGACATTTGTTTTTCCTTTCTGGTCGTATCACTAGTTCTACATTATCATAACTCCTGTTTAAACACTTAAATTATTGTTATAATAAAGACTCTGAAGCGGCCCCCTTCACATTATTTAAACGTTCTATTCACATATTCTCATCGAATAATTTTTTCGCATATTTCGTATGGTCGTAATAACCTTGCGAGTTCTACGTACATAGCTACTCTATACAGCTATTCAAGTTTCAGCCAAAGATTGAATCGCTAAACCGCTTTGGCTGTTCAGCAAAATATCTGCGCATCGCGTATCAAAGATCTGACATC